>JANHFX010024961.1:0-40529 GCA_027560015.1 Chloroceryle amazona
CTTGGAATGCAACTGTGGAACCATAAAAATCTCAGTATAATTTATTCACTGGTTTATTTGTTTATAAAACAGATTACTTTTAATTTAAATTTGAATGTTTTCAGTGTTAGCATTGTGATTGTTTATGCAGTGCAAAATTGTATCAGAATAAAATGCAACTATGGTAATATTACTTTTAATGCAAGCTTGGTAAAATGGTATATTCTGATATATATTTAAGAAATTAAACCTTAATGCATAAAGCTAGAGAAACTTTTAGAAAAAAACATGACAAAATAGATAAAAGAGGTATAAAGAAAGATATAAGAGTAGTTCCTTCGAGCATTCCTGAAAAGTCCCACTAATGGACACTATGGCAAACTCTTTCTGTCAAGCAACATTAAAGATAAACATTAAGTTCAGTAATGAAGATTGTTAACTTGATTTTTGCCTAAGGACACTCATTACATTAGGCAGCAATTTTAGTATGACTGGTCATATAATTAGCCAAGGAAAAAGTAGCAATTGGACCCTATTTAGCCTAATCTGATCTGACCAAACAAAAAAAGACTCTGGGATGGAATGATATCTAGAGCTACCAACTGTAGAAAGCTACACCCTGAAGCCTCTCTACAGATCAAATCTTTGCATGAATATTTCCATTAAATTGCTACAAAGCCACCGAGATTGTCTCCAATTCACAGAGCTAGAGATGGTGGTAGAAGTGGAACAAGTCATTTGGGAAAGGACTGACTTTTCAACAACTGTGGTGTACCAACTAGACGAATTGACAAGAAATAAAATGACAGACATAAATATGTTTTCTCATTATAAGTGAATATGCAATTAATTCTTGTTGAACCATAAAATGCTCAACATACCATTAGATCCTGAAATATTCATTATTGTTTTGGTCTTTGATAGATATAATAAGGCCGTTTGATTATCTGGATGAATCTCATGTATGTCACTAATCACTAGATTGCATCCCATTCAACCTGACCTTATGCTAAAATGCTTGTTCTAGTGGACAAAACTACATCTTGGTTTGGCTAAAAAATGCAGAGTTTGAGATTTGGGACTGAATTTAAAAAGTTTGTATGGAGTATCTGTATGAGGACTTGAAGCTTAGGTTACTCTGTAGAAAGAAAGCTCAAGTATAAAGAAAAGACAGGCTAGATGGGAGGAGGGGGGGGAAGTGGTTTGTTCCATTGGCTGTAAGACCTATGAAGTTAATTTGACATGATAAAATGGTTTGGATGGGAATAGCAGACAGGAATTCCATAAGACTTAACTGAGGTGAATAAACAATGCAACCTTCACATTACTCCATTGAAGTACAGGAAAGGAGGTATTATTTTATTTTATTTTTTCTTTCTTAACAAACTAAAATACTGTCAGCAATCTGAGCAGGACTGCATGAGTTAAGAACCACCTCAAATAATTTGGTTGCATGCTTATTTTAGTAGGTATGAAAACTCTTTCTCTCTACTAATGTAAGAGTTAAGCAGTTGTGCATTGTATTTTCCCAATACTCCATCACAGCCTTCAATAACTTGCTCACATCTATCAGTAGTTAGTTATCACAAGATAGTATATCAGGTCTCCATGCCAGCAAATCTGTTTTTCTTCATCTTCGAAAGAAAATTTGTATTGCTACTGCATTACCAAAAATATACACTAAAACCCCCTTTCTTCCTAAACCTCCTGGCTTGTTACTCACCATTCAAGTATTTGAACTGTGGGAGGTTTGTTTGGACATATAAGCACAAGTTATTTTCCTGTTCTTAGGCTATGTACTGCAAGTTTTCAAAGTCAATTCTGAAAATTATCAAAGCTTTCGATTACACGGAAAAAGAAAAGATAATGCAAAAAGCTCACTAATTGCTTTAGAAAGAAAGATTCTAAAAAGCGATTGTGTGCAAATCCCGTATATTTATCAGATATAAGAAACTACTAGTGCAGGTTTCTTCAATTTGTCCTGAGAGATGCTTCAGACATTTACTCTGATTCCAAAAAAAGAAAGCAATAAGCATTGTTATGCATTAAAAATAGACTCCTAGTAGGCTATCTCTAGAGGGAAGTCAGAAACATTAGCGATTTTCCTGTTACATTGCTTTTCTTTATTATCCACAGACAGCTGGATGATCAATCAGGTCCAATATGACAGCAGGCACAGTAAGAAGTTGTTGAAAAAGAAGATACCTAAAGACGCCAAGACAACCATTGTCTGTCCTTTTACTTCCTCCCCCCATCCTTCCCTTCTATCAGAGGTCTGTAAAGTCCTGCAACATGAAAGAAAGGAGTTTGGGCTCTTGATATTTTTGTGGGCATGCTAACAAGGAGCAGTTTCCCTCAATCTGCAGTTCAACAGAATCAAAAAGAATACTTTTCCATTCCTCTGCAACACTCAATATCTCATTTTCCCACTTTCAGGCAGCAAAATTCAGCATTGTATGCATTCTTAAAAGTTCTGAGCCAACAGCACAAACTGATTTCAGTGTTCACACAGTAAATACAACAGACAGTAATAGCTGTGGGACTTCTTATTTGCACTGTCTTAACACCAATCTTCAGCTAAACTGCTGCTATTCTGTGCAAACACAGAACTCTAAAATGTTTCCTTTTCCCAAGAGCATGTATTCTGCTGGGTTACCAAGAAGCACAGAACACTAACCTTAATGGAGTATTTTGCTTTCATGGCTATTTTGCTATATATAGCCAACCAACCTAATTTAGTATTAGCTGGGATAACTCATCTAGTACAGACTTTTTCCACAGTCCTTTTTCATTTTACACTAAGGTAAGCTATACCTTAAGTCAGTGTCATTAAGAATTTAAATAGCATCCATTATCATTACCAATCTAAAGAAGACTACTTCTTCAAAATAATTTTCAGAGTTTTAAATCTCTTTTTAGCATATCTGAAAGACTTGGGGGTTGAGTTTTTGGAGATTTGTTTTTTGGTTTGGGGGGGGTTATTTTATTCTATTCTGCAGGATGGCAGTTATCAAGCATATAGACTGGGACAGCTTAATAGACAGCAGACAAATATCCACTTCAAGGAACTGAGACAAACTCTGAGTAATAACATGAGGTATACAGAAGGGATACTTAATAGCATTAAATAATATTAAATTTTAGGTTCTATCACAGAAGAAAAACAAATACCGTTGCTATCTTCTCCTGATGAAAAAGGTACCAGTGCAAAACAATAAATCTATTAGAGAAAAAATGATATTTCATTGCCATTATTTTTTATTATGTGAACTAGGTACAAAACTTTTTAAGAGTAACCTAGAAGCAGTGTTTAGGCTAGCAGCTTTTTGTGGTTTATGTGTCTCTGTGTTTGCTTTTAGCTTTAAGTGGCAACAGGTTCACACTTTTTTGTTAACTGTTCTGCTTTCTTAATTCATAAGAGAAGCTACACTACCTGAAGAACTTTCTAATGCTGGAATAGTTTTAGGGGATCTCTGTCTTTCGTACGTCTGTGATGAATTTGAGTGTTGTTACTCTGACTGTGCAACTTGCTGTCCATTGAGGTCAAAAAGGAGTGCTGAGCAGTCAGTTCATCCTTTTGGCTGGAAGGCACTAACTGTTCAAAGGAGTCAAAGCAGGTGAACGTTGTGTTTATAATTAATAGGAAATTGGCCTGTTTAACTATTAATAAAATTTCCCTTCTGCTCTAGCTTTTGCTTGCCTACTAATGACAAAGCCTACAAGTAGTGAAACAAGTAGTAACAGAACAGAAATATCTTCTAAAGTTCACCAAAAACATCATTAGATTTGATATTTTCAAGAAAGGAAGATAAACTGTCTCTCTTATGGTAATCACTGATGTCATTCTCATTTCAGATACTTCCTCTTACTTTATGATTGCACTAGTTTTCTAGCCATTACAAATACATTTACCTTCTGTCCATGTTATAGAATTTTTTATTTCCTACTTACTTTCCTGAAATCCGTTTCTCCTGCATAGTTAAACATAGTTGCAGCACAAGACTAAGTTGTAAAATCATAAAATCACAGAATCGTTTTGTTTGGAAGACACTTTTAAGATTATCAAGTCCAAATGTTGCTGCACAGTCCGTGCTAGAACATTTTATAGGAGTTCACTGTAAACATCTGAAGTCATAGTTTTCCCTCAGTGAACTCTTTCTCTTTCACTCTTCAGATACTTTTCTAGGTTTTCAGTTCTGTTGGTTTTGCCTCATTTTCCACTCCTAATTAAGTACTTCTAATCCAACAAAGGGAGTAATAAACCAAAATGCACAAAAAGTGGTTAGCAGCAACTATTTCCCTTCATCAGTTTTCCCACGTCTCTTCATTGTCAATTATTTTGGAAGCTACTGATGGAAAGAATCATGCATTACTGTATCCTGGGGTTTTATTGTTGATTTCTCTCCCCACCCCACACCTTTCATAATGACTCAATGAGCTGTTTCCTACTAGCATGCCCAGAACTTCATGCACCCATATAGTCTCTTCAGAACCAAAAAGTAGGGTCTGCCGCTGGGGAGGAGGGTAAGAGAAGGGCAGTGGAGAAAACAGTTACAGATTCCAGTGAAATGAGAAGCCTCTTTACTGGATATGACTAAATCTACACTTCTTATTCACTTGCTCCACCAAAATATCTTCAACAACCTGCCTCACCTCACCAGGAAAGTAGCTCACGTTGGTATACTACTGTGAAAACAACATAAATACAAAACCCTAGTTCTCTAGAACTAGAAGAAAAGCTGAATAAAAAATATGAGACCCAACTTATACAGCATGATATTATTTTATAATTCTTACCTTTTCCAATATTTTGTCTAAGAGTACCATGCAGATTTCAGGTGTATCTTCTATTTCTAAAGTTCCATACACAACCACAAGAATAGACAAATAATGAAAAATAAAACCATATCCATTACTTAATGTATTCAATTATTGTACATTTATCAAAGCAACCCATAAACTTGTCTGAATCTGTATCTAAATCAAAAGTTCAGACTCTGCTGAACTGCAAACTCTGAGGTGATGAATCCTGAATCCTGACCTAAATCAGACCTCAGACTTTCCAGCTGAGCTACCACTAGGTTTTATTAGCTCACATTTCACTTTTCACCCTGAGTGCAAAAATAAGAGAGAAAAGTGTTTCTGCTAACCAGATTCAGACATATTGTGAGTTTTGTTACAGAAGACGCTTCATTTTATGTCTGTAGGTTAAAAATGATGGTATGTAACCCTCTTTCAGGTGAGAAAATACTGCCCCAGTCATTAAGCATGTTGTAAGTACCTGCTCTTTTCAGTGTATAACCCAGTTCTATGAGGGACTGCATTAAAAGTCACCTTGGAGATGTGTGATAGTAGCTAGCAGCACATCACAGAAATGACATTTCCTTAAAAACAAAGGTCATACATTCTGTTCACTCCAGGTAAAAATAGCAGAGGCCTCCAGCACTGCTCTTGAGCAGATTTTTCATAGTCTCATAGCACAGAGAAGCCAACTATAGTATTCAAAATTTCTCATTCTTTTGATATAATTCCATTTTTCCAAACAGACATCTGGTTACTTTAAAACCTGTGGTTCTTCCCATTAACATTTCTCTTGTGTAACACATGGCAGTGGATTTTCTGGGCCACTGAACAAGTGTGCTATGTGACAACTGAGGGAAGAGCAAGGCTTGAGAACATGGGTGGCTTGGTTATCATAAATGTAAGGAAGCAGTATGTACAAAGGCAAAACATTTGCTGCATCAGGCAGCACTTCAAAGGAAGCGTAAACGCATCTGCACTTTATACCTTGTGCATTAGACAAAACAAAAATACCACAAAATTCTGCTGAGAGACTCTGAAAAGGGGCATAATTAACCACCATTACATTCACTTAGGCTTCGTCCGGTGTAGACTCTCTGACATCCTTATCAACACATGAATATAATGGAATCTACATTGGTCAGGTACATACTCATCTTTTAGAGAGAAGGGCAATTAATTAAGAATAGGTCTCTTCCATTCAGATATTCATACTGCCCTTTTTCAGTTGCTTTAACTGTTATGCTTCTCTTTTCTGACATTACAGTTTATAAATTACCCTGCCTTGGACTTTTAGTGGCAATTTCATGGTAATACATAAAAGGGCGTAAACAGTTTTTAACAAGGTGAGAGCCTCAGTCTAACAGTCAATTCTGATATAAGTCAATTGGGCTGATGTCAGTAGAATCAGAATTGCAGTTCAGTAACTGAAAGAAGAATTTCATCCAAATGATTTGTTAGACATGTTGCCAATAAAATCCTTGCATAAATATACTACCTTTAAACAACAATTTTCCTATTACTTTTATCCAGAATTATTTTATTGCATAATGTGTGAAGATCTTGAAAACACTGTTAAACGAGTTTATAAACTGACAAAGATGAATGCAGATATTGGGTTATTGCTTAGCAGCACTGGTTTCCCAACTGAAAGAATTAATATGTCCACAGTGATCTGCAAGCCTCTGTACAAATAAGCTGATTATTCTGACATGCAAGTCCTTCAAATGGTACCTATAAAACTGCAGGTCAGTATAGTTATACCTCAGCACTTTTTTTTTTTTTTTTTTTTTCTAGAAACTCTTGAAAAATATTGTATTCTGACCTCCCTGATGTACAGTACTACTTCATTTCTATATATTGAATTTATAAGCACATGTTTAACCCATATAAGGGGTTTTGTAAAGTAATTTAAAGAAAGTGACTAGAATTCCATACATGAAATTTTCTGTGTAGGTCATCTTATTTATATTTTTGTTTGTTTGTTTGAACTATTATTCTGTATTTTCAGAGTATGCAGTCATTAAATAATGGTGGCAAAATACAAGGCATCTTGTGCAGCTACTTGAAAATAGATTTTCCTTAGTCAGTTATACAAAGTCACTTGGCATGATCTTTTCCCAAACAATAATCAGGTAACAGATCAGCCCTTACAAGACACCAACTTGCACAGTATATACCTAATAATCCAAGAGATGTGATCATACACCCCTAGAGAAGGCTTGATAGACCTGTGTTTGACTTGCCATTTGTCTGTTGGGTTACAATCTTATTTGGGGCAAATTACTTCCCTGCCCTGAGGCTCAAATTACCATATGTAAAATGGAATTCTTGATACTTTTGTTCTTTTTAAATTGCTTAAATGTGTCTGGTCCAAAAGTGATACATAGAACTAGAGATAATAATTATCACTGACATGAACCCCATTGTTTCACAGATTTAATTTTTATTTTATTAACTGTAATCTAATCTGTATGATGTTATAGATAACAGCAAGAAAAGATACATGCACAGACATTAATAATTAAATTACAATTTTAAGTAAAAGATAAATAAAAGTATTTACTTCTTATTTTCTATTATAACACTCAAAGAGGTCCTGCATAGAACATTTTTTTCTTTTCTTTTAAGTCTCAGTTAAGGAAAGACATGATACTATGATTCCTTTTTTTTTGACAAAAAAATCTTTTACACAGTGGGAAAGAATTATACAGTATTTTTTCCTTCTGTATTTTCACTGTAAAATTTTCCTTGTCCCTCAAATATTCTTTTAATTTGATATTTCTTTCCTTTTTCTTAATTTATTTTATTTTCTTTTCTTTAATGCTACCTGTTACTTCCTCTTCTGGGCAAAAGTCTGTACCCAAACTGTTTTGCTTTTAATTTCTGCTTTGATTAATGTTACTGGCTCTTTGTAGGGTAGAAAACCTGATAGTCCATGTCAAGAAATAATAAGCTTGCTATTTTTTTTTTTAAAGTAAGAAGACAAATTGTTGCCTTGAAGAGGCAGAGCCATCCTGTAGCTACTGAAACCAGACGTGCAGATCACATGATATAGCAAGAATTTTATAGTCAGTACAGAAGCCATGGTCCAAACACTACATCAATCACTATCACACCTTTACCTACAGGTGGTCAAGATTTTTAGAAACCTTTTTAAGAGATTTCAAAGAAGAACTGCAGTATGAAGAAGTGCTTTTCCACATGTAATAGAAAATGTAATATAATGGTCAAAATTTCATCAAGCACCAGCAAGCACTGTGCTTGTTGCAAATAAGAAATAATCAGTACGGGTGGCAGACTTTAACCTCTTCTTCTCAAGTAAGATATATTTGCCTCTTCATAAACCTTTTCCTGTCTTGTATTCAAATCACCCCCTGGACATTTGCATTACTGATGCAAGCAAATTTTTCCAGAGCCCCAGGTTTCTGCTGCAATTAGATCTTTTACTTTGATCTACAAATTGTTTTGTCTGAGAGCATCTAGAATCTAGACTCCTCTGGGCAGGAACTGTACACAAAACATATTGTTGAGACTCAGTAAATACTAACATCCTGTGTGAAATAACTTACAATGCAGATTTATGATATAGAATATGAACTGTTATCTCAATATACATATAGAAAAAAATGGAATTTAACAACATAGGACAAATATTGTTGGAAAATAAAATTAAAAAAAAATCCTCAAAGTTAAAATTATGGTTTTGAAAAATAAGAGAGATCTTTAATTTTCATCATAATGTCTTGCTCTTCAAAGTTTTTTTGTCCTGCCTGCCAAAAATCTTGCTAATTCATTCCTAGTTGTAGCATTCTGAAGGAGAGATATATTTGCATTGAATACTATATCTAATGATGTTAATAACCAGTAGATGAACTGTTGTCTCCTACCCCAGAATCTTTTCTTCTTTCCCATCACCTGGTCCAAAATCTCATCTACTGTCTTGTTTCCCATTTTTGCAAACCTTTTTCCTGCTTCTGCTAAGAATTGGACACCTTTCTGCCTGCATGAGATACCTTGAAGACTGTAATTGGTTACAGGTGTTTAGCTATGCAGTGTGAATCCTGAACTCACACACTGAAGCTAAGATTTCATCTGCTGAGATTTGTCAGGTGGTATTTCACAAACCTAAACAGAGGCAGTTAGTGCCATTTGAGACACCCAAGTATCTGAGGCATCTGCATAAGACTGTGACATATCATGTAAAACCTTGGAGGCACTTCTTCTGTCCTGGACTAGCATCTGTCAGTCTGGCAAAATTCCCTAGAACCACTAAGGTGATACTATGCAAACCTGCTTTACCAATGCATAAACAACCTCAAGGTGAGAACCAAACATGATTCATGTATGAAAGGCTGCAAGAGACAAAGTTATATTAAAAAAAAATATTTCTGAGTGTCCTCTTTATAAGTTTTCTGTCTGTAATATAATTGTGTGAGATATGTATGTCTATGTTAGTCTAAGGATGGAGGACCTTGCACTTGGTCTTGTTGAACCTCATGAGGTTGGCATGTACCCACCTCTCCAGCCTATCAATGTCTCTCTGCATGGCATCCCTACACTCCAGCATGTCAGCCACCTGTCACAGCTTGGTGTCATCGGCAAACTTGCTGAGTTTGTGCTCAATGCCACTGTCCATGTCTCCGACAAAGATGTTAAACAAGACTGGTCCCAGTACTGATCCTTGAGGGACATCACTTGTCACTGGCCTCCACTTGGACATGAACCCATTGACAGCCACTCTTTGGGTGTGGCCATCAAGCCAGTTCTTTATCCACCAAACTGTCCATCCATCAAACCCATATTTTACCAGCTTGGAGACCAGGAGGTTGTGCAGGACAGTGTCAAAGGCTTTGCTCATGTCCAGGTAAATGACATCAGTTGCTTTTCCCTTGTCTATTAAACTTGTGACCTTCTTATTGAAGGCCACCAGGTATGTCAGGCATGATTTGCTCTCGTTGTTTTGTATACATAAGATATAATATATATCTGCTATAATTTGTCTTTGTTAGAATTCCAGTGTTGCCAGCAATTCTTTCCAGAGGTGGATTTAACTGTGGGGAAAACTGATGCCAGCATGGACTTCTTTATTTTATTTATTTAACTCAAGTATCCCAGCATTATTAGCTTTAAAATGTATGTGATATATATTATTTAATGAGGAATGGAACCTTTGTCAAAACCTACCCTACCTGCTTAGCTTTTAACAAACTCAGGGAGGATCAATCACTAGGATTTGCCCAGGTTCCTTGGATGTCCAAGCCATAAATGTTTTTAGTTTTTCCTTCTCATTGCTTCAGCACATTACCCCTTTTTTCCCCACAGCAGTAACAGCACATTTTTCATTTCTTTTTCTCATGTAATGAAATGGCATTTAATATTTCCAGTTAATTTGTACTGATGAATACCTAGTTAAGGTAAATCTATTTTTCAAAGGAAGGTATGGGCATAAACATTGAAAACTATTTCATTAAGTCAGTGACCTTTTTAAAATGAATTTCTGTTGATAAAGTAAAACTGGATGCCACCTAAAGGCAGAAATAAGTGAAATAGAATTTACATGTGTTTGGTTTCCAAGATTGATACCCAGGAAGAAAACTAGTGGGACAGCTTACATCAAAATCACAGGAAAGCATCTACATTTATTCTAGCTCTGAGCACTGTAAAATGTACATTTTTATTTGGTTTTAGTTTGTAATAATAGCAAATTCCCAGTGTCTGGTTCATTTTAACTTCATACCAAATAATACAGGAGTTTAACACCGTAATTTTAACAGTTGATTTTTTGCATTTATGCAAGAGTGAAATTAATGCACTTTCGAACCTCTTTCAATGGAAGAAAAAATATACACTGGAGGAAAATAGAGAAAACATTTTAACTATTTCCTCCCTATTCTCCAGAATCCAATAGTTTAACTGCCCTGTGAATGTGCTGACACTAAGCAGGCTTCTAGCAGTGGTCCTCCAGTTTATCAGAGCCTCCAGGGAAAATAATCATTGCACTAATGACAACTTTTAAAGTAAACAGTATTTCTATAAAATCAAAACATCAGCATTTGGGTAGACTAGAATCTCATTTATTTACATCAATAAAATATGCACCTTAGGATATGCTAGGTCACAGTTGAGTAATGTATTGCATTTTCCAGTGTTTTCAGAAGGAATGAATAATGACAGTGGAAAGGCTTGGGTTCATTAAAGAAAAACAAATTTGGAGCACTGCAGCACTTTATTTAGAAGGAGCTTGTGATATGAGATGACAGTTGCTTTGTTTAGACAAGTGTCATAGCTTTATTTCATAGACCAAATTTTCTGAAGTCAAACAGGGCAATATTTCTGCACACACACTAGGTAAATGATAGCATCAACAGGAAAACAACAGTTCCTAACTACACTTTGGAGAGAAAGTCTAAAGAAAATACTCCTCTTTTGAAAGGAATGGAATCATTTGACTTAATCTGAACTTTTGCCAAAGATTAGCTACAAATGGGATATCTGAAATTTGGTCTCCAAACCTCCTAGTTTCCTCTGTAATTATAGTTTCATTCTCTAGCCCTCTCTTGTGCCTGCGACCTTTTTTGTTCTCAAAATCATATTACTGAGCATTTAGGCATTTAATGACCTATGCTATGATGCTAAATAGAAGTCTGCCTTCTACTTCCTTTTTCTATAGACAAAGTTTATTCTTCTTTCCTGGGGGTCCAAATCTGACTCCCAATATACAATTTCACATCTTCCTGAAACAGATTATAAAGAAAATGTTAGGGAAACAGGAAGAGATTGAGCCTGAGATTTTAGGAGTAGGAATAGAAGTAAATGAAATGAAATTACAATAAACTATTTTATTAAAGGATTTACTCAAGAATTTTTAGGAAAACATGGTATAGATTTAGAGAATAGAACCAAGACTGCTCTCTTTTCATGGTAAAAAAATTTCCTCCAAAAGTTTCTTGTGATTCTTTCTTCCCCAAGGCTGGCTGGGAGCTGTTTTAGAATCCAAAGTCCTCCAATGTTAGCAATGTCCTCTCAGTCTCCAGAGTGAGTTTTCCACAATCAGTAGATGTATTTCTTCCTATACCAGCAAAGTATATTTATTTATATATATATAAATATCTAACACAGTTATTTTCTTCCTGGTTTCCTCCCAGGATGCCTGTATTATACAGAAGGGTCCATGATCCTGGTCTGGGCCACATCATAGTTTTAGTCTGCTTCTGTCCCACTTTGAATAAATATTTCCAGATATAGATGGTTAAACTGTGCATGATACTTTAACTTAGGACTTTTCCATTCTTAGTTAAAATTCCCCTATCATTATTGGAAGCATTTTACCTGCAAAACTTTGGATGTGGACACCTGATTCACAACTTTTATGAAATTAACAGTCAATGTAGCCACTTTTATTCTTTCCCTCTTATCTGATCATAATGCAGTTTCTAGCAGACATAATTGCTAGAAGTAACTTATTTCTGATTTTTACCTTTTGACTGTTACTTGTCAACCATTTTGACTGTGATGCATTCCTCAGTTCACTTAACTCTTGCTTTATTTTAAAATTTGAAGATAGATCATAAATACATCGCAATACTCATGCCACATTCCGCTGGTCAATGCACTGTATTCCTAACTGTTACTGAACATGACTGTATTTACACCATAGGAAAAATAATTACAGCAATACTTATTCATTAGAACTTCCTGCTGCTTACTGTTTAGTTTAAGATGCACATTGTTGGTTTTTAACATTTGTCACTTTAGTTTAAAAAATCATGAAGTTTTGTTTGTCAGGTGGTAAGATCCCAGTAATCTCTTTTTGTATAAAAAATACAGTTATTTCAAGAAAGTCTTACTGTATCTTCCCCTGGATATGCAGACCTTAGTCAAATCTGCTAGTTTTCCTCCACAAGACTGGAAAAATAAATAAGTAAAATAAAAAATAGGGGAGCTAAGAGTAAGGATGTCCACATTCTTGTCATATTTATAGTTTCTTTCTGTGCTTTCTTGAACCACTTTCAAATCCTTCATTTCAAAGATAGCAGCCAAAATAATTTTTTCTGCTTCTATGGCTTGCTTTACAGTTTTTTGAATGTTTTCTCTTACGGCTTATGTGGGCACATATTTTCCTCAAAGCTCTGTAATGAACATGGAAAAAATGCAATATATGTACTTTCATCTGTAACAAGTGAAGAAAACAGCAGATAATCAAACATTAATTGAATAAAAAAATAAAAATTGAGTCATCGAAGTATTTATATGTCTTCCTTAATATTAGAAGTGAACCATTGGTGTACATTTTTGGAACAAGCCTACTGAAAAGATGCCCGTATTTCTTCACTTTTATTTTAATATTATTCAAGAAAGATCAAAAAACTACAGTGTTTCATAAGAGAGACCAAACATTCCTCTGTTATCATAAGATCAAGAAAACAAATGTGCTTTCCTATTTCTTCCACCTGAATGCACTACCAGTAATGTCATTGTGGTCAGTAAAAGAGGTACTTTTTAAAAAATAATAAGCTTTTCTAAAGCTGTCATGAGCAACTGTTGTCAGCTCAGGCATCCCACATGTTTTCTCTTGTCCCTATGGGTTGAATATCCCTTTCAAACTACATTTCATGCTCTACAACACTCATCTAAGTGAATCCTCCCCTGAAAAGGAAAGGTAGTGCATAATGGGAGAATGAAAGCATGAAGCACTTCTGACATCATGAAACACTGAAGATCCTAGATTGCAATATATCAGGTTTAGAAACAAATTGTGCATGTTTTATTTCTGGAAAAAAAAAAAAAAAAGAAGTTATCTGTTCTCATTATTATTATTAGATTAACAAAAATAAAAATATTTTATAATTTTCTTTAAAATGGATCCTAGTCTTAGTCCTGTACAGTCAGGCTGTTATTTATACAGCCCCTTATTTCCTTCCTATCTGGTGTCTGTCTGAGACTCTTGCCAAGATTCTGCCTACAGACATTCCTCCGCATTCTTTCTCTATATCAAGCAAATCTTAACTTGACAGAAAAAGCATAAAGTACAGCTCTTCAGTTTGAACTGAGGCTTAAAATCAAATTTGGCTTTACAAACCCCAAAACAGCTGTGCAAGGAACTGGCTTAAACAAGCCTACTGCTCTAACTGCTATATGCCTCCATCTCATCCTCCATCTGCAGTATAAATCCACTTTTTTCTACATATCAGATTCTGAAATGCTTCTTCCTACAACTATATCAACAAGGAAATATGTCCAAATCACTTTATTGAGTAAATAAGTGAGCACAGTTTTTTAAAATCTTCCCCCCTTCTAAATCTCCAATAATACATTGGTTCATTCTTTATTGAATCAACAACAACAAAATCTTACAAATATTTTAACTTTCTTTTGTCTCTATTTTGATCTCCCCTAACAACTAATCAAAATATTTAATTTTTTTAAAAGTCACAAATTTCAGGATAATAGATTAGCTGCAAACCTCTAGAAACCATGTAGTCAGGCCAAGTTCATATCTCCTGAAGGCTTTTTGCCTTCAAAATAAAAGTTACAATTTTAAAATTTTCCACAGATGAAAGTTGGATTTTAAGACCTGAACAAAATAGTACTATGAAATTATATCTTTTATCTATTATGGTTGAAAAGTCTTGATTTCATAAACAGCAACATATTTACTACTGCTGACTGCTTGAATACATCTTAGAAAGATGAAACAAACTTTTTATTCTATGATTCTATGGTTCTATGTACTAATTAGATATTTCTGTCTGTGTGTATAGATGCATGGGGATATATAAAATTATATAAATTAGAAGTATATGTGGGGACTTTTCCACAAAACAGATTTAGATAATAAGCTGGATTGTATAATAACAATTTTTACAGACATTTATTTTAATACATCTATAACACTTGGTTTTGGTTGTTGAAATATATATTGGTGTTACTAGATATCATTTTTTGTTTGTGTTTTGTCACAAAGCTGTATTTGCAGTTTCCTATTTTAGCCTCAACAACATTTTCAATATGGTATGACAAGTAATTGATCAATTACATATAAAAAAAATAAAAATAAAAAATACTGTTGTCACAGAATATTGTATAAAAATATGCATATTTTCTGGAAGATATTTCAGGGGAAACAAAAAAAAAGAAAAAAGAGAGATTACCATTTAATATATCCGTATTAATCAAGTGTGATTCACTTGAATTTGACAACATCAAATTTCAAACCTCTACCAAAAAGTTCATAAAATAAATGATTACACAGAAAATGGAAAGAGGAAGGGACTACAAGCTCATAGCAATGAATTGAGATGTATAAGGTCTTTGAATATTTAAGACAAAAATCAGAAGACATGTAGCTTTAGATTATAACACTGATTTTTGATTCACTTTTCAAATTCTGATTTGTATCAGCAAGAAAATGTATAGACTAGGAGGTCTTCAATATGAACTAGACTAGTATAAATTGCAGATAATTTTGTATTATTATGTGAACAAAAATGGTCACTGGTAAGTGATGACTTTTAAATATTCCTAAACTAATACAAGTGACTCATCTTCTCTTTCTGTTTACAATCCTGAAAATAATATTTCATTAACCACTACAAGACAGTCCAGAATTTCAAGCTCTCTTTTCATTCCCTTAGTATTTCTTTGCTATGCTTTGCATTTTCTTTTCTCTAGGACACACAGAGACCAAGACGAGCCCTAATGCTGTACAGACACCATTATAGAGTCTTTCTGGCCAGAAGGAAAGATCAACTCAACCAGTATGATGTCCACAGGTCTGTGGATTTTTTGCACGGTTATAACACCACTAATATTCGTTGATCTAAATCTTAATATTTACATCTCTGACAAGGACACCACTTTTCCCTGAAAAGGCCTGGAAAACTTATGACACTCATCTAGGTCTTGTCCACTCAGCTTTGACTTCCCACCATACCCCTCAGGATAACTGAATGAATTAGACCATGACTGCTTATTAAGTGTCAAATTTAACTATTTTCCAGATTGAGTTCATGAAGATTAACACATTCATCCATCCACCTAATCTATCAAATAAAATAATTAGGACATGATGAATTTAAACTAGTCAAATCAGTGGAGTCTCTGTTGTGAAGTACAGATGCTGCCTGTTTACTAATTTGGATGCCTGTTTTGGGGCCAGATGCACACTAAAACTCATGCAAACCCAATTACTGCCCTTTTTCCCAAAGTCACATGAAATTAAACTGGAATAGAGTTAATTACATGCTTATTTACCATCTATCACCATGCTGCTGAAACTCCTTCTGCACTCATAACTGATAGGTCAGTATTCTGGACCAAAAGAACCCAAAAAAACCCTAAGGGGGTTGGCTTTTTTTTCTTTCTTTCTACAGCAAGTAGATATTTTTCACGTATGTATATGAGATCAAAAGATTAGAAAAAGATAACTGGAGTATCACATTCAGCCTGTTGCAATTGTAAATAAAAAAGGGATTGAGGTTTAATCCAAAAGCGTCAACAGAATATGGGATTCATATATTGCTACACACCACAGCCACAGATAACTTCCCATCTCTTGGTTTATCTACCATTTGAGCCCCAGTGTTTTTGTACATACATCTTCAATTACAGGGACAGTCCTTGCCTAGTTCTAATTTTCTATGTGCTAATTCAAAAAACTACATTAGACATCTCTCTAAAGTAACAACTCACAGAAGTCACACATTTGGATTCAGACAGAAATGTCTCAATCCTATGGTTGACATCCCTAAAAATAATTGTATGCAACAAGTTTTGTTGAGTCTTAGGAATCTCTAAAATCGTGGAAAGAGGGAAGAAAGAAAATCATATCAGGATCAAATAATTATCAATTAATCTTTCATTCTGACCAGTGTGCAGATAGAAGGCATGAAAATGAGAGGAAGATGGCCTGAAAACAGGATATGTGTGGTTTATTTTCCTTTGTTTTGAGCAGTATGTGAAATCTTTGGTCAGAGAAACTTGAAGAGTATTGGTTTCATAAAACCGCAGTTGCAAAGTAACTGTTGTAAAATGTATACCTCATATTATCAATTTATTTACTACAATTTATTTACTGTCATTGATGTTCAAGACACCAGACTCCTCTGCAGCAATGTAATTCAGCAGAATCATTCAAAAAAGAAAACTGTCGTTATTTGACAGTAAGAATCAGTCCCTTGTGAAATAACTAAACAATTTAAGATTGAGTAACTGGTTGTCTCCAAAATGTGAATAAAAAGTTGCTATTCTGATAACATTTATCTGATCCTGTTTAACTTATCTCAGCAGTTCAGTGGTGATCTGTATAGTTATTAAACTCACATATCACATCATATAAATGTTTGACTTTTCAGATTTCTAAGGAAAGACTAACATTTCTATGGTAATACCATATTTCCTTGAGCTAATCAGAACTTTCTACCATCCACAGACAATTTAATAATAGGAACCAAAACTTTACAACAAATGTAAACATTAATCAATTTTATGGTAATAAAGTCCTACCAGTAAATTGGTAGTTAAGATTCTTTTAGTTTACTATGTCTGTGTTTATACTGTGTATATTCTGACTATGCAGATATCAAGTAAACCTCTGAATTCCTAATCAGATGAATGAGTCCCTGCACTAATATAGCATATCAGCATTCAAAGCCAGTCACAAAATGTCTCATTCTGATGTCTAAAGATCTTGAAGCTCCATTTTTGCTCTAATGCAATTATAGAAAATCACACATACTGAGAAGAAAGCAAATACTAGGATCCAGACTCCAAAAGGCACTTAAGTACCTAACTTCAAGCAAATTAAGCAGGTATTAGGTATTTACATACCGTTGCAGATCTAGGACTTAACTGTTTTCAATTTTATTCTGCCTATTAAATGAACAATAACAGCTTATTCTGGACCTTGTACCATAGATGTAGCTATTTCACAGGAAATGTTTTTGCCTGAAAGTGTGTGCTGAACGTTACCCATGGGATCAGTTTTGAGGAGAGAGAAAAAAAGAGAACAATCAGAATGTATCTATTTAACCCACTGATATGACTGGAAGAAGGGTGAGAAGGGATGAGGACAGCTGCAGTTGCCACTGCTTCGTTTGTCACCTTCAGCACCCATAGGGAATCCGGTGTGGGTGGCCTCAGCAGCCATGCCTCAGCTCACTCCAGTTTGCTACCTCACCTTCCTACTCAGCAACCTGTCAGGCACCACAGGAGGGCTGCTGAGGGAAAAATAGAAAGTGGCAGCTGGTCTGCAGTGTGCTTCAAAAGATACATCTGCTTCCACAAAAGTCAAGGTTTTTTTTCCTGGGGAAGGGGAATATGCTGCTGGTTGTGTAGATAGACTGTGACTGCTGCAAATTCAGGAACATCTGTTTGCATTGAACTGGTCTTCCCTGGCAAGGGACTGGTCTTCCCTGGGCAAGGGACTCAACCCCTCAGTCCAATTGCTGTATGCCAGCTGAAGCATTGCAGACTCACGGGAAGGAGAAATGGAAATGGTGTTACCATTCAGGCATAAATTTGTTGTGAATAGAACAAAGACTGAATTTTCAGTTAGAAAGATTCAGAAAGTGATTGAAGAGAGGAATAAAATGAACAAATTTCCGTTAGCACAAAACCACAAGCTTCAAATTCCTGAGCTGGGAGCCTGACTCTGCTGGTACACTTTTTATATACAGTAATCAACAGGAAACAATACAGTATTGTGGTCCTGAACCTCCATCTAGAGATCTCAGCTTCAGAGTGATTTTGTGTCTATGATCCCATCCTACTTGCCTACCTACATTGGTGATTGGGTGCATTTTTCACTAAAATCGTCTGCCTTGACAGACAAAATAAAAGAGATAAAATTTTACTTTAGTGGTTTGAGACTATAAAGACATCAACTATGGCATAAGCCTTTTGTTCTATGATGACCTGGTGGATTACCTGGCAATCTCTTTTTTTCCAATCACTTAAACTACAAGGAAAAAAAATCTATCCTCATCATCAATAAAGGGAGCTAATGGTGACAAATTAGTAGACATGGCAAGAACAATACTCTTTCAGAGAACTGTTCTATTTCATGCCTCCTTCTAGTACAAAGCTATTATGTTCCAGTATATAACTCCATTCAAGGCTCTTATAAAAAGAAGTCCTCATGTAACTCATCATACTGTAACAACTTCAGTGCTCTAAATATCCTTCCTGTTCCTAAGGGTTCTGTTGTATTCCTCACTGCACGAACTTTGAAGACATCGGTAAGAGTTATCAGCATTTCATAATACTTAGCTTGAGGGTGTCCCTTGAATCAAAATAATTCAGGCAGCTACATTTAGCTCTACTACTGCAATTGCAACTTATGAGTGTTCCTCCATTCATTAAAAAAAATAAAGAAAAAAAAATCTTTTTGAACTCAATGTTCTATTCTATTACTGTGGAAATGTGCTGGCTTTGTAATTCACCATTACTGTTCATTTACAGTGGTCTAATGAATGCAAGCAAATATCAACACTGTTGTTTTCAGGATTCTTCTCAAACAGACTTGTTTCTGCAACACTTTGATGTTTTAGCCTCAGGCCATGTGCAATATGACATTGACAATCAAATTTTACTGGCTCCTTGTGACAGGTAAGGTAGTATTGGCACACTGAAGAAAGAAAATCTCTTTGGTGGGAAAAGAAATTTAATGTTATGGTTTAAAGTAGAAATTCAGGTTGGATGCAGGAAGCAGATCAAAGTATAAATGTGGCAGCTTCTATAGATTACATAACCATTTGACACTGACAATAAAACTGAGTAAATGAAGTTTCTAGCAACTCTAAGGTTATTTCCACTTATTCACATTAATAATAGATTACACCTATTTAGCCCTTCATAATAAAATTTGTCCTCATTGAAAGCTATTATGCCAGGGAAAAGTGAGTATCTTGTTTTTTTAATATTTAAAAATATTTACTGTTACAATTAATTTTAAAACATGTATGAATCCTGAAACAGATTAACACATACAATTCGACATTTTGGTTTAGTGATGTTTGTCAACCCTATGATAATGCCAGATTTATTCATACAAAGTTGGCTTTCATTATTGTCAATACTTTAGGACATATGTGCTTCAGTAATTATGCTATTTAATAGCACTTTTTAATGTAGTTTAACATTTGCTATTGTTATCTTCTCCTCCTCCAAGCCTTACTCATGTTACTGAGTAGAAGCAGAAGAAACATTCAGGATTCTATTAAATAATTATCTAAATTCTTTACAGAGTCCATCCACATCTCCAATGTGGATATATTCAGGGAGAATATTTCTTAAAACTTGTCAGAAGTATAGTAAAATATTCAACCACATAAAGATGGAAATATAAAACCTGAAAAATCTTAATGATACATTGTGAACTTCTGCAAACAGAGCACCAACAGGACTGTCATTTAAGTGGGCCTTAATTCTCTGAGATCTTAACTTTAGCTTATTTAAAATACTTTTTAAAATAACATCTGTATTCTTTCTTTAAGTGCTTACAGGGAAAGAGAATTTTTTTTTTTAATCTCAGTGGGAGACATCAGGGATATGGATACCCTAATACCATTCAAATAAAACTCCTAAGCATACATACAATGGGCTCCTGCTAAGAAGTGTAACAAAATTGTATTTGTTTTGAAGTTGTTTTGTATTAATTATTTTAACATTGTGAAACTGAGCCCAGGGAATGATTATTCAGGCATTTTTATCACTGACACCTGGATATTAATATGGATTTTCTTTATATTGTCCAATCCTATTTCAACAAAGTAAGCTACAACTGTGTCCACATTTTGGACATCCTTATAAAATACTTATCTTTTTTCATTACTTATTTTTCTAATGTTGCTTAATCACTAGCATTACCATATTCTTAAGGAAGTTCCAGTATAAGTAAGTTAATGAACATGCAAACTCATTGATCAAGCTAACCACTTTCAATGTATGTACCAGATGTACAAAAACAATTAACCTACACGTTTGTCCATCTGTAAAGGAATGCATTATTTTACACTCAACTTTTTCATATCCTGCAATGATAGAAAGATACCCAGAGGCAAGTCTTATGGATTTGATCCTTCAAATATTAGCTAGGGAGAATGGAGTTTAAAGTTATTACAAGGGATATTGTTTTGATCATCTTAGTGCTTACTCTGAAGAAGTGGGATTTAGTTCTCCATAGATCTTATATGACTTATTCAGAAGTATCATTCTCAGTAAACTAAATCCTTCTCACACTGGAGGAAGGACTACAGCTTACTTCAAAGTAGCTAGCTCAGGTATTTTTTATGCAGCAACAGAAGCACAGACTTCGCTGCAGGTCAGATGTCCATGGTCCATAAATTTACCAATCTAGTCTAGAAAATTTTGTAGCCCTTCATCTTTGAGTTTTAAAGTATAACCTTGATGTTTGCTTTGTTAGAGTCATTCAACTTCCATGATGTTTTTCTTTTCTTTCTTCTTGACTACATTCACAAAATAGTCATATTTTTTCTGCCTTCACAGGATGCAAAGAAATGAAGCACAAGAGTTTACAGTCTTTAGTTGGGAAAAGTTATCATGAATGAGGACTGGAATGGTTCAGTACATACTCTTGAACACAAGTTCATACTCTGAACCAAGCCCTTCTTCTGAATGAATGACTTTTTGGGATAACACACAACTATAAAATCTGAACCTAGTCATAAGTTACCACCATAAGATCACAAATTTATGAGAATGTTTGCTCATAAGAAGTTTCAGAAAATTCATGTTTCCAAAATGTTAATCTAAATTATTACCTAGAATGCAGAGAGGAGAAAAAAGAACATTCATGTGCATCTATCATTGATAAATAAGACAGATTATAATACAGTAGCAATGACATTTCATGAGCTTTCAAGATATTTTCTGTATTTTTTCTCTGTAAATTATGTTTTGGTTTGGTTTTGCTGCTAATTATAAGACAAAAAATGTACTTACAAAGGAGCATTTTAAAAAATATAAAATATGTTTGTATTTGATAGAATAATAGAATTATGACTTTCACCCTTCCTTTCCCTTTGTAACTTTATTCTGTCAGAAGAAATCTGCATAAGAAATTTTAATTAAAATTATTCTTATTCTCATTTCATCTGTAAATCTCAGTGTAGCCTAAAATGGCTAAGAGACTGACTATTTAATATAGCAGTTTTTACTATTTGACATTCTCCATAGAATTTCTCTGTGTAAGATGGTCATAAAGGACACAATGGCACTATTTATATGTTATTTTTTTCTTTTGTGGCCATGGAATTATTCCGAAGATTACCTTAACCCATTATATTTATGACAGCAAATTGTATTTGGAGATTTTACAAGGGATTCTTCAGTGAGCTGTAGCTGTTTTTCATCTTTCTGGCACTGCAAAGCAGCTGTAAGTTCTCTGCACTGGTTGGTTTTGCAGCTGCTTTCTGCTGCCAGCATGACACAAAGCAGCAAGAGCATCCTGGTGAATCTGGTTTGTACCTGATATCCCTTAGATTAGATATATATCTTTGCACATCACTGCTCAGGACTTTGTTGGTTTGTTGGTTTTGGGGGGGGTGGGAAGAGGGGAAATTGGGAAGTTGGGATGTCAGACAAATAGATTGAGAAAAGTCATGGTAAAAGGAGGAATCAGGGTTTTAGCTCAGTTCCATACGACCATAAGAGTATTGTTACCAGAAGTATTTATAATGTATACAATGCTGTTGTGTTTCCAAAGTAACATCAGTAACTATTCTCTTGCATGGGAAGAGAATACACATCTATTCCATCCAAGAAAGTTTAGCCATTGGAAATTATTGTGAAAATGCTGACACCTGAGCCAGTCACCCAAGGCTTCCCCAACAGTCAGGGGATAAATGGACATGTTTGGAGAACAATACATCTGAACTAGCTTTGAGCTGAATTATACCCTTGAATTTATTTTTTTTTTTAGTTTTCTTCTCCTCTTTGGACTATGAAGAGAACTGAAGATGTCTAATCTGGGTATAGACATCTAAATACAGATTGATAAATACTTCCTCAGTCTTTGTCCACTGACAATCTGAAGAAGGTTGCTCTATTCATAGGGTTTGTTCTGTGAAAAGTAGGCAAACAACAGTTCTGTGCCTTTGAAAGCATAATCTGAAGGTAAACAAGAGCTTGTAACAGAGTGTGACCCAGTTACAGGCAGAAGCAGCCAGGAAAATACTGCACGTGGTCGTGAAGAAGTGGTGGTTCAGAATAGCACTCATTGCATAAGATCTGTGCTCACACCTCCCAGTCTGAAGGATACCATTTAAAGCGGCGGACATATGCCATGATCACCCACTAGTACTAATTAATCCTGCTCACGTGATAAAACGACTTCTACTTGGCAAAAAGAAAGACAGTCCTCTGCCAGATCTGCAAAGAGTCACCTCCTGTTGGTGTTAATTGAAGCAGAGAAAAATGACAGGTCAACCACTTTGCACTCTCAGAAGGCAGCTATGGCAGAGCAAAATTAAGGACAAAACACAAGCCTGCTCCTCAAATAATACTCTTCCTGATATCTCATACTTTGCCTATCACTGTCATAGGACACTTGACAAGAACTCATGACATTGGAACAGCCTTGATGTCATCAGGCTTTCTAGAGATAAACTTGATGTTAATTTACTGAATGGGATTTTTACAGAGCAGTTCAAGATCACAGGTGAATTAAAAAATAAGATCTCAGCAAAATAAACTCAGTATAGATATTCTGAGTCTGTATTCAAACTCCTAAAAGGCTGAAATTTTCTAATTGGAAATAACCACACAGGTTTACAAAAACCAAACAAACCAACAACAACAAGAAAAAAACAAACAACAACAAGAATCAAACCACTAGCCATCATTTCGACTCAATAATTACAGCAAGTTCAGGCAGTTAACTTCACTGGTACATTTAGGAGACCTCAGTGCACTGTTGTTGAGAGCCAAAATAATTATGTGTCCTGTAACAGTATAACAGTTACCATGTAATTACATGAAACTAGAGAATGTATTTGATATTTATGTACCAGAATTTTAAAGCACTGACAATAGTACTAGTGACTGAAAAAAATAAACCTCCAGAGCCATAGCAACCTGTTCTAACACATAACAGTTTAGACAGATAATACTGTGAGGAAAGAAGAAAGTATAGCATGTTTTCTTGCCTTTTTTTTTTTTTTAGGAGACTATTTGCTCTTAAAAACATACTTTTTTGCTCATTAAAAAGCAGAAGTGTATAAACCAAAAAAAAAAAGAGAAAAAAAAAGAGATTCCTCCTGACTGGATGTGTAACATCTGAAGCTAAATATAGATTATCTTTGAAGCAAGTGTCTTTTCAGCAGCATATGTCTCTTAAGGAGTTCCAGTCCTCATGCTGGAAGTGCACCACATGTCCATTAGAAAGGTTGCTGAAAAATCTCAGCCTCCAGCTGTGGGAGGAAGCAAGCCAGACAGCACTGTGGACATCAGTGTTGCTCCATTACCCCAGGCTGCAAACACATACTTGTCCAGCCTCAGTCCACACTGAGGACATTTTTGAGTACCAAAGCCAGACCTCATCAGCTGAGCTCTCCCTTGGCATGTCTCTCCAAACTGGATGCTACATATCTGGTGAGTGTCAGATTGATCACAGAATCACAGAGCTTCCTAGACTGGAAAAGAACTTTAAGATAATCTTGACCAATCATTAACCTAACACTGAGAGACCTTGATTAAACCATATCCTTCAGCACTATGTCTGCATGACTCTTAAATACCTCCAGGGACACGGACTCAACCACTTCCCTGGGCAAGCCACTCCAGTACTCGATAACCTGTTTGATAAAGAAATTCTTCCTCATATCCAGTCTAAACTTCCCTTGGTGCAACTTAAGGCCATTTCCTCTTGTTCTATCACTTGTTACTAGGAGAACAGATTGACCCTCATTTCTTTTCAGGTAGTTATAGAGAGGGATAAGGTCTCCCCGAGCCTCCTTTTCTCCAGGCTAAACAGCCTCAACTCTATCAGACATATGCTCTAGGCCCTTCACCAGCTCTATTGCCCTTCTTTGGAAACGCTCTAGTGCCTCAGTATCCTTCTTGTGGTGAGGGGCCCAAAACTGAACACGGTACTTGTAGCCACATCATCACTCCCCACCTGAAAAACCAAAAGTGGGTAATAATCTGAAGGCCTCACCAGGGTGGGAAGTTTTCTAGACACATCCTTTACCTGGGCCCCAGAAAGGCAGCAGAATTCCCTGGTCTGGTGTGCATATTGCACCCTCTACACCCCTCAGAAGGGAGGAATCCATGACAATGTCCAGTCTGTTTCGTTTTGATGCATGTGTGACTTAACCTTGGTGACACTCAGCCTGGAGGAACCATCTTCCCTGTTATTAATGAGTTCCTTCTGTAGGGACTTGTTACTACTCAGTTCCTCCTGTGGCATACCATACCTGTTTTGCAAGGGCACCTGGGAGAGTGGAGGGGCTACTGGAGAGACACATGTGCCACATCAGGTAGGAACTTGTCTCCATTGACGCTTGACCTCTAAATTGCCATGCTCAGCACTGCAGATAGAAGATAAGTCCTGTGTATCAGGAGTTCTTGCTGCCTGATGGGTTTATTTCAGGGAGGGTAGGAGGGGAGAGCAGGGTGCAGCTCCAGAGATCTATTGCTTTCTCACACTCCCTGATAGTTCTTAACCTGATTAAATCCTCCAAGTGCTCTGCCACTATTTGGAGGAGCTCCTCTACCTGGGCACACCTCCCATAAGTGGGCTCACTGCTCCATCCACCACCCTGCAGCTTGATGCTTGAGTGGTGGCATGTTCCCAGGAAAGCTTTGTCTGTGAAGCTGCATCTGAACTGGTGGGTGCAGAGCCCAGGGATGCCGTGGTCTTCTGCCAAGTGGTTACTGTGGCAGAGCTTTCAGCGCCCTGCCACTTGAGCTGTGGATGGCTGCAGATCATAAGGAAATCTGAAAAGCTCTGGAATTATAAAATAAAATATTCTCTTGTATGTTTTTACATCACATTCATGATAATAATTTAGTTTTCCAATTACAGATGAAAGTAGTGACAGTGCTAGCACTATAGCACAGAGTTTTTTCCATATTATTATGACTTCTTTCCTTGAAAAGATATTAGGAGAATTGTTTTCTGTATTTCTCATGTTAGTTAGAAAGCAGCTGCTCGTGTTTGCAACAGAAGCTTTTAAAAAATCACAGAGATTTTCTTCTGCTGTTTTATATGTAAGCTTTATATGTAAATTTAAATGCACTAATTCCTAAACATTTTTTGGTTAAGGTTTGTAATATGTGACTAGTGCTATTATAATTAAATAATTTTGGTTTCATGGAACAATATTGTTTGTCTGTGATTTCTAAAAGGTATGAATACATAAAATATTTTATGAGGCTTTTAAATGCTTGATGACTGGGATTCAGCATGGTCTGTTCTCAAGCTGGATGGCCAGGAACAAGAGGCCTCTTTTATTGTTCCCTGTAAAACCAGTGAAATGGAACCAATTGAAATATCATGCACCGAGCCACAAACACGGGATAATAGTGCTTTTCTGAATGTTAAGAACACAACAAAGTGCATCTCAAGAGCTTTGTTTGTATGGAGCAGACCTCTCCTCAGAACGGACTGTCTGAAGAGGCTTTGCTTAATGCATTGTTTAATGGCATGGCTCTTCAGGCTCTCCCCACTCCATTATGACATGTGCACTACTGCTCCTTGGCTATGAGAATGGGAGCAAAACAACAGGAAAAAAGGCTGTGGCTTACTTAACCCAAATGACATTGACTCATTTTCCAAAATGTACAAGTATCTAACAACAGAAAATATCAGGCAAAATCAACATTCACAACAGATGAGCTTATGACCATGGTGGTGGCAGTGGTGGGAAAAGACCTTCTATGCATTAAAGTCTTGTTTGTGTGAGGAAAATGATAGAATTTTCAACGGAAACTGGAATCACAGAAACCTTGTGATTGTGATGCTATTCATGTAGTACAAATTGCAAAGTAATGACAAATCTTCTGTTACATCTCTGCAGCCTGAGTGCATAAATAAGGTACAAATTTCATATAATAATACTTCTACAGCAATTTGTACTCCTTTTGTTTGTATGAACTGTGTTTTTTAATGCCTTAGCAGAATTTGAGAGTGTAAATACCTCTAATAGTTATGTGTGGGCACTGCTTATGTAAGCACACATTTTAGCCAATATTACAAATTATATGGCATGGTGAAATGGTGAGCACCACTAATTAAATAAAAGTGCTTGTCATCTATGGAGTACAGTTTTTGTTTCCAATAACAAATAGCCAGGGCAAAAGGTGAAGGAGATTTAAAGAAACATTGCTGTAAGAGGGAACTGTGCTTTGCTTCCCTCTGTCCATTTTCACAAAATCAGACTGTGTTAGGGCACATGCATGTGAATTCTTTATGAAGTCCAGTATGCAGTGCATTGAATCCTGAAGGACTAAATCTGAAGGTCTAGAACACTGGAATCCCAATCCAATTCTATTAGGGATACCGTAGAAATTAGACAACTGCTTCCTCTCCCTAGCAGAAAAATTAGGTAAAAAATAAAAGACATAAAATTAAAAACAAAAGAAAAGAACACACTGTACTAGTGTAACATAATTGACTGTTAAATTTAACTGATCACAAAGCTGGAATTATGGAACAGTCAGCCCAATGTACTGCTTTTCAAAATACTCAAGATCATTAGACCAGAAGAGCACTTTTATCTTCCATTGCAAAAGATCAGTAGTATTCTTAATTAAATAACTATGCCTAAACATCTTACATCCAGAGTACATTCAAGAAAAATCTCAGATGAACATATTTGATATAAAAGACTGCCAAACAGTCATGTGTGGTGTCTTACATATTATGCAAAAGGATTTTTCCCACTTCTATGATTATTTATTATCTGAATAATGAAGAAAGTATATTTTGAAATAATACATAGTAAATTCACTATCTGTTTTTTCCTACACAGATTGTGGTATGCATACCCTCCTATGTGACCAGGACTACTGAAGCTGAGAGACAAATTGGATTTCATACCATTCATTGGCTGTAGTTAATAGACTATGCATCACTTTTCTGTAATGTAAGGTGTGCATTACTTATCACCTCCCAACAGTCAACAGAGAAGCAGCTGCCATCTCACATTAGATAGCAGTAGGTTCTGCCTAACTCAGACAATGACATCTCCTCTCTCTACTGGTGGTAGAGTAAGCAGGGGACTGCAAGCTGTGGGTCAATTTGTCTTTTGCCATTCGAGTTGTTTTTTTCTGACCTCTCCATCCCATAAACAGACACTGTCTTCAGATTTATAATTGCATATCTCCCATGTTTCCTGATGCTTATCAGCTTTAGCTCCTTTTGTGTCCTTTCTCCCACATTCTCTTTCTTCCTTATGATACCTGTAGTTCATCATAATGTAGCCTAGTCCTTGACACTGCATCTTCACACACTATCTCTAGGGTAGTAGAGCTTCAATTCAGGTTAGAACATTTCCCCTTATTAGGTTTTCAGTCTGTTGACAGCTTTCTATAAATGAAGTACTAGGGAAAACCTTTGTGTTTATGTATTTATTTCTATTTAGCAATCTGAAAATGACATTGAATATTTTTACAAAAACAAACAAAAAGAAAACAAAAAACCAAACCACTTAGAATAGAATAGAATAGAATATAGTCAAAAGATAAAACTTGAGAACTTAGGTATCCCACCTTGAACAGAGATTCACCTTCTTCCTAGTGCATAACATTGTAGAAGAGAAAATTGTGAGCTGAGTTTGAGAAGCCAGAAGAATTCAAACTTAAAACACACCACAATGTTTTCTCTTTGACAGCCTGTAATGGATATTTGTATCTGTAGGATTTTCTTTTAGATGTCTCCATTTATTCATTTCAGGGTTTTTTAAGGTGCTTCACACAGAAGTTTTTTATTTAGCCCTGTGCACTAAAAATGTCACTGACATTTCAAAGAAAATATTCAATTCCACACAAATATGTGCTGTTTACAGAATACTAACACACACGGGCACACACAGATTTTTTGTAGCACATACTTACTATTTCAAATATAGATAGTATCTATTAGTTGCTCAAAAAATAAAGTTTGTGTATAAAGTAGCATAATAAAAACCTATGTTTTTAACTTGAAATTAAAAAGAATGCCGAAGTTGACATTTATGAATACAAAACAAACCCAAGACCTAAGAGTAATATGTACAATAATAACTGATATCAAATTTATTATACAGGTTTAACTAAATCTTACTAACTGCATGATTTTTTCTGCCACATATACTCAGAGTTCTATTTGGCTTTCAAATTTAAATTTTTAGTTTGTGATTTTTTTTTAATGTATAGTCCAGGATTTTAAACTGCAGTATATTCAGAAGAACTCCGTGCAACTGATATTTATTCCTGCTGTTGCTTCCTATTCCTCAGCCTTGCACTACACTCTTACAATTCCCAAGCTACTTCTGGCTCTTTTTTTGTCCATAGCTGCTAACTTCACAAGAAAATCATAATAAACCAATTTTCATTTTTATTATTTTGATCCAGCATTAGTAGTCTGCATTGGCAATTAAAAGCTGTTGGTATTCTTTCCTTCTAATCTCTGTGTACTCTCCTGTTGGGTCTATTATTTTCTCGGCCTTTGTTTTACTACTTAATACTGCTAGCAAATGTCACTGTTCATTGCTATCATGGTTTGTTTTACCACAGGAAATGTTTTCAGTTGAATAGAAATGTTAGGTAAAATGCCATTAGAGAAACAGTGTTAAGTATTGAGACACAGTTCCTCAGGATTATGTTTTTATGATTATTTTATAGCTCCCAAAGGAATAACCTCTCCTGAGGTAGAAAAAGTAAGAATTTTAATACACTGTTATGCCCATCTTCACAGTACTTGCTTCACATTATCTCCCAAATGAGAGGGCATGGTGTAAAGAAAGAACATTTCCACCCACAGAAAAATTTTCTACTGCTCTTGAACTTGGTAGAGGTCCTGCAGCAAATGTACTGGTAGGAGTAACATACTGCTAGTTGTATATAGTGTGTGCCACACCACTAGTCCTAATCTAACAGGGTCGTGGCAAAGGAAGGCGAGGCAAGACAAGGGGAAGAGAGCAGGGGAAAAAGAAAGGGGAAAAGAGCAGGGAAAAGGAAGGGAAATAAATGAATATTTCTCTCACTGTTGTTCAGTTAATAGGGCTGGACTTGAACAAAATGTTCATGGAAGAGCTGTATAGAAGTATAACCATGTCTATAACCTATTTATGTATATAAGTATTTTCATTGTACTGAGTCTGGCTATGTTGGAGTTAATTTTCCTCATAGCAGCCAGTATGGTACTATGCATTTTCAGGTTTCTGAAAAAGAAATAATTTCTTTGCCTAGCATGAACAAGGGGAAAGAGAACAGTTCAACTCACGGGAAAGAAGTCTGGTAAGAGGGATAGTGTAATTTATAGAAAGTTCATATGAAGATAATCTTAAATTTGTGTGGGGTGTATAAGCATGAGTACAGAACGCATAAACATTCATTGAAGAGATAGAAGAAGTGAGAAATTATTTAGGGGCACAGGAACATATTAGGATAAGAGAAAGATACAGTTTAGCTCTTCCTTCTTTTATTTTTTGTCTCTAGAGTTAATTGGGTAAAATTAGAAGGTTCCATTCTTTAACAGTGTGGGGACTTGTTGGTTAATAAACATTCTCAGCAATGGAAGATATTAGTGTCCCATAAATTTTCCTATTAAGAACTAGTTAAAGACTTCATTTCAGTCAGAATTTCTTCTACTTTCGAGTGTTAAATATGGCTAACTAAGATTACAAGTTTAGATTCACAACAGTGAAGAACAGTTCCTCCATACAGCCTGAGGTTAGATGCCACTATATTTAAATCACATGACTTAAATAGCAGCTATCTTATTAACTTTATTCTACAATAGCTAGGTTAGTGTTTATGATTACTTTTGTGGATTGCACTCAATAACTCATTTTCTCTATCCACAGTACTTGAAAATTAGAAGTTATCTTTTGTAAAATTTATTCCATATGAATATAGATTAGTCAAAAATAGGATGCAAAAGACTGAAGAAAATTCTCTCAACTCTAAGCTTTGAACAAAGCTAATTGCCTACTTAAATTATTACCCAATTATTATGAATTATATTTGTCGTTGGAGTATTAATTATAAAAATAGTAGATAAAAACAAAGACTGAAGATGGTTAAATTCTTATTTGTAGCTTATAACAGCAAACTGTTCTAAATGCTGCAGCTATTTCACAGTAAGCACTTTTTTCCCACCTTGCACTAAAGTAGTAGTGAATGTCAAGCTAGTTAATCACAGCCTTTTTTTCTAACTTGTAACCTTTTTCTGTAGCTTTCCCCCCTACACTGCCTCAATCTCTATTAAAGCTATATAGGTTTCTTAAAAGGTAGAGCTTTCTAAAAGCACTCATGGGAAGGCCAATGTGTAAAATGCATGTAACAGTTCATTATTTTCAGGAGTAAGTACAAATAATGTTGTGAGAATGTTTTATATAAGCAGTGAATAAGCAATACAAACCAATACATGCTGGTCCTAATGTATCTAGAAGGATTGTTATTTGTAAAGAAAATTTTACTGTGTTTTGGTTGACCTGATTGAAATCTTTTTAATATGTGAGCCTTTGTAACCTGGTTTCTAATACAAAGAATAGGTAAAATACTTTGATAGATAAGTAAATATATGGAATATAGTTTTTAATGCCTTTTTTCCCCTTGTTTTTGGTTTGCTTGTTTGTTTGTTTGTTTTCAAAAAAACAACGATGTGAAGTCATAGTCACTTGTTGACTGAATGGTATCTACTGACAAGAATTACCTTTTTGACTCAAAATCTCCTTTTGATGAAGCAGCTGTATCTGGCACATGGTATGGACCTATCCTGTTGGAGTTATGGAGAGGTATTTGCTTCCTAGAAAACTTCTACGCATGAATATATAAATAAAAAGCCTATGAAAGTTCTACCCAGACATTTTATTGCCTTACTTAATTAAGTTTATTTAATGTGATATTAGGGAAAAAAGGGAGATGTAATTCCAAACAACATAGTTTCACAATTTCCCAATCTGAAAAGTAGGTGTATACACTGCTAGATTTATATCAAAAAAAGCTTTCATTTTTCATTTCTGCACACTGAGAAAGAGCAGCCAGTGTGTGCCTGCAGCCCAGAAGGCCAATCGCATCCTGGGCTGCATCAAAAGAAGTGTGGCCAGCAGATGGAGAGAGGGGATTCTACCACTCTGGTCTGGTCAGACCTCACCTAGAAAACTGCATCCAGCTCTGGAGCCCTCAGCACAGGAAGGACATGGACGTGATGGAGCAGGGCAAGAGGAGGGCCACAAAGGTGTTCAGGGGGCTGGAATGCCTCATCTACAAGGATGAGCTGAAGGATCTGGGATTGTTCAGCCTGGAGAAGAGAAGGCTCAGGGGAGACCTAGCAGCCACCTTCCAGTACCTTAAGCGGGCTTATAGAACGACTGGAGAGGGCCTGTTTACAAAGGCCTGGAGTGAAAGGATGAGGGGCAATGTTTTTAGATTAGAAAAGAGTGGATTTAGAGTAGATGTAAGGAAGAAGTTCTTTACCATGAAGGTGGTAGAACACTGGAACAGGTTTCCCAGGGAGGTGGTTGAGGCCCCATCCCTGGAGACATTCAAGGTGACGACGAGGCTCTGAGCACCCTGCTCTAGTTGAGATGTCCCTGCTCTCAGCAGGGGGATTGGACTAGATGAATTCTAGAAGTCCTTTCCAACCTAGACATTTCTATGATACTGTGATTCATGGTTTCAAGAATAACGATACCTCTTAGCAAGATAACACAAATTAATGAGGTGTAAGACATACAAATAATTTACACAGGAACTTTCACAGTTAATAAAAAATAAGAAATGAAACTATGATTGAAAATAATTGAAAAGCTAAAAATAAAATTTAAAAATGGTGTAGTTTGCTCATATATAAAAAATGCATTCCATTTCATCCACAGTTAGAATTGTCTTACCTTCACAGATGACAATTTTCAATCAACTTTCCAGTAAAGTAACACAGTTTGACCTCATCATGGCATAGGCAATTCCAAACTGTCTGAACAAAACACAAGCACCAAAGTTTCTATATGATGGAGGTTGATTACATATGATACTTAGGGCATATATTTTAGGAGGCTTTCCCTTACTCCTCCACATTTGTAGGCAATTTTCCCGTTCTACTTTGAAAAAGACATTTGCCTTTTTCTTATTGTACTGAAATACTCTTATGCTATTAGTCTAAAAATTATGATGAAGCACAAATTTAATGTTAAAGAACCTATCAGGCTTAATGTAAGTGCAAGGACCATAATCTAGGTTTCATCTTTGACTCAGCATGCTCTCCAGAGCCTCAGCTACATCTATTTTTTGTTGATTCATTCTGCATAATAGCTACAAGATATCATACTCCTCTCTGTCTCTGTAGTCAAATCTCTCCCTAGATCCTCATCATCTCATATCTTGCTTATTGGAAAGTCTTACTTTTCAGCCCTGAGGGATGATCTTGCCTCATTCATATCTATTCAGAATGCTACTGTAAGGAATATTTTCCTAGCTCACTTCCCCTCCCATTATGTTCTTCCACTTATTTTTCTATCTCATCAAATATACTCTATTTGTCTTTATTAACATACACCCTAATAGCTATTCCTCACACTGTGTACCTACACTTCTGTTTTTTATGAGCTTGTCTACCTTCATCACTCTCGTTACAATTTTCAGCAAGCAATTTCAGGTTTACTCTCATACTACGTATCTCCTTTAAAAGCCCCCTTGAGCTAGTTTGTAATCCACCATCCATTCTCTTTGTAAACCTGTTATTGGCCATAATGCATAAAAGAAACCAAAGCCCCTAAGCAACCGGTGCACTAAAACATAGCCTGTATTGCTAAGCAATGTTTATCTCATGATTTCTTTGCAGTGTTCTTTTTGTATTCTACATTCAGTACTTAGATTGTAATCTGAACTAGGGCAAGAAAATACCTTATCTCTACTTCACACATCATAGCAGAGAAGGCTCACAATTCATTATTTGGATTCCCTGGGATTACTTGAATACAGACAGTGGCCACTCTAGCATTTCTAGTACTCTAGCATTCTTTACTATTAGCATTTGCTTTGGGGAATTACAAATAACATTGTTTATCAAAAACAATATTTAAAATATACATAAAATTGATATTGAAATGTTTAATTTTATTGGAATAGACTGATATGCAGAAAAACTACATTTTAAAATGTCAAATAGTTTTAAACAATTGGGTAGATAGGATCCCTTTGGCTATATGATGAACATGACCACTCAAGCTAGTCTCTATACAGACACAAAGGAGAGAAAACATCATGGGATTATACTCCAAAAGTTCCTGTTGGCATCCTCTGCCTGTTAGAGTCCCTGTGTGACAGGCTTTAATGTCAACAGGCATTTAAACTAAAGTTTACATATCTTTTGTCTTTATGTTGTGTACCAAATACAGTAACAAGGTCAATAACAGATAATAGTAAATTTTAAAGCAAATATGATAATGCACTTATGTCAAACCTAGTTGCAAGGATTAAGACCATTGAATCAGGGTACCATGACAGTCAAGAGTTTGTATAGACCTGTCCAGATCACTTCCCTGGATTTCCTTTCCCTATGAGTGAGTTGCATCTTTATAAATTTATGCATCCTTGCCCCTTTACAGAATCAAGAGGCAATCAGGCATGGATTTATATCTGGTAACAGGAAAGACCAAGATTGCATAGAGAAACAAACTCATCAATGTATAAAATTTCTTTCATTTAATGTTTGAAAAAATAAAAAAAAAATTGTGGGCTACAATACTCTACAAAATGAGCTGGAAAATAATTTTGAAGTACAGGTAATATCAAGAGAAATGCAATATGAAAACAATTAACTAAAACATAATAAACAATAAAAATTGAAAACTCTTTGCTGAATTCCTGATTTGAAACTTGGCAATGGAACTAAATCTCTTGAGTAGCATAAGATATTTCGCCCATAGATAAAAGGCTTTCTATATCTGTCATATAAATTAGCTATGAAAACATAAACAAGCTCAAAACATTTTGATAGCAAACTTTGTATCTTTGCAAAAGAGGAATTCTTCTAGAGAAATTTCTAAAAGAATTTTAGTCTCATATCCTAATATAATTAATATGCATAACATGCTAATAAAAACTAAAAATAAGAATGATCTTAATACTACCATGAAGAGTAATAAGGGTGAGTTCTATACTTTTTGCAATATCCATTACAGATATGATAATCTTTTAAAGTTTTTTTAAAAACCAGGCAGTACATGCTACCTCTAGCACAGAAGTCCAAAAAATAAGACTTCTGGGATAAGAAGACTAGGTGAAGTTTTCACTTAAATTACCTGAGAAATATGGCCAGGCCATTACTGTATCTGTCACAGATGAGGGAACTACGGCTATGCATCATTTATCCATTTAATGGCTTACAGCTCCAACTCTTCCAGAGAGGTCACAAATCCACTGGCTATCGTCAAGAACTAGATTCTGTGCTTGGTACTTCTGATTTAGTGTGGAAGAATCCACAATGTCTGTGCAGCCAGGCAGCTGGCTACACATCTGAGGTAGCTCAACTGTGTAGATAATGTTGCTTTAGTTCATTTGAAACTTATGCTCCCTAAAATAATTTAAGATTGGCCTTTTTCATATGAAAGCGCAGCTATTCCATGAGGGCAAGAAGCAAACTTGCCATGCTAATAATATATAAAGGATGTGATGTTTTTGACTGGCATCAACCCACTGTGGAAGAAATGAAGGAGATCATTACAATTTCCTCTTTGCAGCTGTGCTAAACAGACATATTATGGGAAGAAAATAATTAGAAATTCTGTTATAGAAATGAGGCTAAATATTTGAGTGTAGCATACATGGATGAAGTTTAGGACTACTGAGGTTCCCTGGGCAATTCTAATCTTACTAACTGACTAGCACCTGAAAGAGGAGTTTTCTTCTTTCCCTAATACATCATTTGTGGAAAACAATTTCCTTCAGGGCTCATAAATGGAATTTTCCCAATAAAAAGGTCAGTATATGAAAGCGTTGCTTGAAGGCTGCCCAGTTTAAACTCACCTGAGACTATCACCTGGCCACAATTGCAACTGAACTTCTAGACAAGAAGTTATGAACACAAAACCATTTTCTATCCAACATAAAGAAAAACCTCTAAGTAGCAATACTTACATGAATTCACCAAGACTCGTATTCCCAAGTGTAACACATTTATCATTTCCAGTACCTGATACATGATGATTATTATCCCTTTAAATAAATGATTCAGCAGTTGATTGAAGGTGTCTGGACCCTGAAAGAAAACCAACAAACCAACCATAAAAAAATACTACATTCATTACTGGCTTGGGTGGCTTGCTTCTAATACCTCCTATAAAGATCACATCATTAGTTAGTCAAAACATTCTGGATAAGTCCAAAAGTACTTTGTTAGCAAATATAATACTCACAAAACCCTTCAATGATTAATTTTTTTTGTTCCAACTTGTAACTTACGGTACTAAGATAGCATTCTCAAACTGATTTAGTGGCTGAACATTTGATAACCAGTGGGAAAATAGCAGAATGATTCTAGTAAGCTATACTGAGTTCTACTAAGTAGAAAAGGTTAGTTCAGCTTTCTGTATGAAATTGTCAATAAAAATAAAAGATAATCCCCTGAAGAGTCTTAAATAATCCATTAAAAAATAAGAAATTATATATCTCAAAACATTTTTAACATCATACCTATTACTGAGAAAAATACGGAACTAAGTCATCAACTCCAAATGTGCTGAGCTAAAAATTGGATTAAACAGGTGAACAAAGTAAACACAAATTATCAAAGGACATACCCAAAAGAAGACTGAGACATAAGACACAGGTTACCCTCACTGCCTGCAAATTCGTTGCTGAATTGTCTCATGTATAGAAGATCCATACTTGTCTCCAATATAATGAATGAAGAATGACACAGAGCAAGCATTTGGGGCAACATAATTTCCAAAGCAAACTCAATCTGATGGATGCACCGCAAGCTACAGGTACTGGGATGCTCCAAATCTGCAATTGATACAGGCCTTATATATTTTAGAAATACTCAAAGGAGTAGACAGATCCATAGTTTAGCTATGATACAGAGATGAAATGATTAAAATAATACCGGGGAAAATCTAAGGCTTGTAATTTGGCTAACCTTTAGCCACTGGTGATTCAAAACTACGGTCCACTGTGACATACCACAGTAACTGGATTTCAGACTGCACAAAAGTGGACATATTACTCTTAGGACTGGGCAACTCAGTAGAAAGAAAATAAAAATCTGTCAGTGCAGAGAATAAGTATAAAAGAAGCACTATTCCATATGTAAGGATTTAAGGAGATTTCCTAAGGCACATTTCTGAATTCAACCAACTCTACTTGAAGGATCATCTGTTGTCTTAAGCCTGTAGCTGTAAAACTCAGGATGTTAGAGGCCAGATTTGGCTAAATTTGCCCATGTTTTGGACTATTTGATGGACCTACCTCTGCCTTTGCATCCTCTTGTCCCTCTGACTCAGGGTAAATTCATCTGTTGATATCAGATATGTAGGTATTATTAAGAAATCTATCATTTTCCAAAACTAAACAAATCATAAACACAGACAAAGGGAACTAGAGGAAAATATTAATAAGGTGGAAACTTAGCATGGTTTTACTCAGAGCTAAAAACTGTCCCATCTGTGCTCCTTCCCAACTTCTTGTGTACCCCCAGTGTACTCACTGATGGGGTGGGGTGTGAAGCACTTTGAACTAGCACTTCCCAGAAACAACTAAAGCATCCCTGTGTTATCAACATTGCTTTCATCACAAATCGAAAACATAGCCCCATACAAGCCCTTAGGAAAAAAAAACATTAATGCTATCCCAGCCAAAATCAGTACCAGTGCATTAGATTATAAATATATATTGCAATCTTTATTCGTACAAAACTGGAGAGAACAAATTCAGATTATTTAGGGGCAATCCAGGGACAAATATCCTCGAACTCCAGACAATATTTCTGTCTTTCATTTGGTTGCATATTGAACTGTGAGAATGTCCCATGTAGATCATTACCACGTTACCTGGATCTTTTTTTCAGTAAAAACGGACCTCAGAATTCCACAAAGAAGCCAAATGGCCATCAATATATATCCCTACATGCAAACATCACTCTGCTCTCTATGCGTTGTTCCTTCTATCAAATGGGCAGCTGCATTCCATCACTTATATCCTCAGCATGAATTTAAGGTGTCTGTCTATTTTTTGTTCTATTCCACCATGAAGGCAATAAAATTATAAGTCGCCAGAGGAGGACTCTGCTCAGAGAGGAAATCACACAAGCTCTTAACCAGATGCAGGTGGAGCAAGAAGGCTTAGTACTAATGTACTGTTTGATCATCTAGAAGCAACTGCAAATCTAATCAGATCCCTATGTTGAGAACTTTACGAACAAAAACCAGGCACATACACTCAAAGCAGAGGAGATGATATAACCTCATCCAAAACCTCCTGTTGCTTTCCACATCCCACAATAATCATTGAAGTCTGAATTGTATGAGACTTAACCAGCTTGCTCTCATCTGTGTCAGAGACTCACCCAGACACAGGAAAATATTTGACAGATTTTGATTTGGGGTGAGATAGAGGTATAAAGCTCCATGTCCTCCATGTCACGATCATTCTGAAACCGTCATATCTATAGTTTCATTTTCTGCAGTAAAGCAATAGAGGTGTGTGTCAAATCCGATTAAATTTACAGAATTTCCATAGCAGTTGTTACACCTAACTTCAACCATCTTTACTTTCAAAAGGAGAGAGAGATGTTGCCAGTGCTACAAGTATAAAACTACTGCGATACTTTCTCTTAAAGTATGAATTCATAGATGATGTTGAAAAGGAAAAGATTAAACATATTTTATTATGAAAGTATTGCTATTGCTTGTCTTACTTCCATGGAACTGCAGCTTTAATTGAAGCTTTATGTTCTTGGTTTTTTTTACAATGACAGTAATGCGCAAGTCAACGACAACAGTCCTAGAAGGTATGCCTCTCATGGAAGAGCAGGGGGACAAAAAGAATGAAAATCAGGGACATGGTTTAGTGGCAAATTGATTGGGCTTGATTATCTTAAAGGTATTTTCCAACATGGCCTTCTATGATTCTGTGGAAAGTCAGGGTCATGGATCTCTGGATTAGTGTCACAAAATTAGAGATAGCATTACAGACCATAGACAGGGAAAGCCTTTTGGTACACAGTGACAAACAGCTATTTTTAATGAAGCTTTTCACCTCATTGACCAGATCTGAAAGTAATGATTTGCTTCCATCAGTGCAGTAGAAATATAGTCCTGAAGAACATTACCTATCTGCATTTCCACTCACCGCTAGATAACCAATTTGGACAAAAAATTAGATGATCGAAACAACTATGAAGTTGTACAGAAAGTAGAGAAAAGATAAAGGACACTCACAAAAATTCATATTTTTTTGAAACAGCAAAACAAATATTCTTAGCAGAAATTCATGAACAATTTAAATAGCAGATCAAATGAAAGAGGAAGGTACTAATTTTTTGTTCTTTTAAAGAAAAGACAGGGATTTACTTATCAAAACCAGATCAGTTATAGCAGCCAGGAAATAGAATCTTCATTCCACCCATATTCCTGCCCATCTTCCCCCTTTAGCTAACACATAAGCAACCAGCAAATATCAACTACTGCACGCCTGAAGTGAAGGATAGTCAACAGACAGGTAAAAGGAATTTTAATTCTTAATCTCAGCATATAGTACAAGTTTCTGTATAGTATACCTAAGGACTGTTACCATATGATTAGAGTGCTTGGGAAGCAAATAATAGTGGCAATAACTAGCATCATTTGAACACAATCCCTGTGAAAACAGTAATTACTTCACTGAAACAGAGGTTCTGTTATTTGCATTTCTCTGGGACATACACAGTTATGTGTGAACAGACGGAGAACATATTGTAGGTATGTACTTCATCGTGAATTAAGATTCCTTTCTAAACAAAGGGCAATCACTCTCAGAAAGCCAAATAACTGTCAGCAAAATCATTGCCTTTTGTCAATCAAAATTTTCTGAGAGAAAGGTGAATGAAAGCAAACTGGAAAGCCTATGTAAGTTTTCACAACCCCCATCAGCAAACATGAGATAATTTTATTTTATTTTATTTTAGGTATGTTTTTTGCTCAGAGTAGAATTTCACAGCAATCAGAATATAACATTCAAATACATTCCGAATTACTCCAGCATGGAAATATAAACATGAAAATTTGTAATGGTTTGAAAAGCAAACTAGTGAGACACTCAAGCCAGAAATACAAAACAAGAGAAATGCAACAGTACAAAGAAACACCCTGAACGGAGTCCGCATTCAACCCGACACTGCCGGCTGGGGGGGCAGTAGCAGTCCCGATGAGATGGTCCTGCTGAAGCAATGGTCCTGCTGAAGTAGCGATCCCATGGAGAAGGTCTGGCCGCTCCCATCCTCCAAAAATCCGGCTGGGGGTCTGGGCAGATCCAGAAGGTTGGGGCAGGTCCGGAAATCCGGCGGGGCAGGGTCCCTCATGCTGACCTGAGCCCCCAGACCA
>JANHFX010024962.1:0-51497 GCA_027560015.1 Chloroceryle amazona
TGATCTGAGGAAAAAGGTCTTCACTACAGGGTAGTGAGACTGTGGAATAGATTGCCCAGGGGGGTGGTGGATGCCCCCTCTCTGGAGGTGTTCAGGGCCAGGGTGGATGATACCTTGAGCAATGCAGTCCTATTGAGAGGCGCCCCTGTCCAGGGCAGGAAGGTTGCATTAGATGATCTCTGAAGTCCCTTCCAGCCTAAGCCATTCTACGATTCTCCTTCATTGCCTTTGATTTAACAACAGTAACACCATTAAAATAACTTACAAAAAGCTGAGGACACACCTATGGACAATGTCTTTCTAACGCTTCCAGGAGATATTAGGAGGCTGTGCAGCAAGTGGTGACCACAGAGAATAAAAACAAAGGGGATTCTGCAAAAACCTTTCCATCAAAATTACTTAAGGATGCCAGCAGAGCAAGGAACAGCCTCAGATTTCACCAAGAAAGTTATTTTCCAGCATTTTTGGTTTTTAAAAAACAACAATGTATGAAGTGAGCGCTTTTCATTCCTCTTTTGCACAATTCATTTTTGTCTACCTGGCTCCAAGTCAAATCACCCCATTCTGTGTATTCTTGAGCTGCGCAGAAGCCTGCATACCTTTACCCAGTTCTGCTCTTCAGATTCTTTCCTCCACTGCCTCCAGTAACATTTCGCTTTCTGCTGGGTGGTACAACCCTACGAAGCATCGACAACAGGACAGCATGGGTTTCACCCTGTGAAATACCTTAATGGAATCTCAAACAGCGCCAGGATGAAAATTAACTCCTTTAGGAAAATTAGCTCCTTTCAAATCAGTTTAATCAATTGAGGCCCCTCAAATACAAAAGCTTGTAAAATCCTTTTAGCAATCCCCCTGCCCTTCTGGTCTGTAACTGTTCCGTGTTCACCCTAGTTTAGGAAGATGCCTGAGGAAGCCTTCCTTAATCTGCTGGCCACAAACTGGCTGCTTTGCAGTAGTCATGGTTAACCCATTTGTCTCACAGTGCCGTTCTCACTGCTTCCAGCAAAGGACTTTCAGATCCATAAAGCTCAGCCGCTGCTTACCAGACCTTCCCAGTCTCCCATCCCCACCAGCCGTTCTCTTTTTCCTCTGCAAAAGAGCAGCACATTTCAGAAGAAGGATCCCCTCTAACCCAGGACTTGGAAAACACCCTACAGAACACAGCCCAGCGCTGGAAAACAGACAAAACCAGAAACAGCTGCCACTTCCACCAGCACAAGGTGTTCACGACCTTCGAGCAACTTAAATCAGAACAGAGAGCAGCTTTTGTTTGAAGGCGTGGGACATCATCTGCTGTCAAGGGACCTCAGAGCGTGCAGTTCCTTGCAGCAGAATACTAATAAGAGTTTGTGGCGCTTTGAAGGCCGCTCGCTAGACAGGAACCAAAGCCAAGCTGCGTGTGGCCATTTGAAACACTTGAAGCGGCCACCGTCCATATCTGTCACACGGCAACGAGTCAGGCACGTTGGGGGCAGTAGAGATTGAGTCGCTCTTTCCAAAACAGAGGGGGTGTCTTTCTTTTACAGATCGAGGGGGGACACACGGTAACGTTCCCTTTGCACCAGCAACAAGTATTACTACACCAGGCAAGGAGAGAGATCAAGGTAACACAGCTTTTGGTCCAGAACTCTTGCCAAGGACATCCCACCCCACAGCTTTAGTATCCAACCCTGCAGACAAGCGACAGAAGCAGCTATAAATGCACTGAAAGGATAGCGAGATGCAGTTCCGTTTATTAACACTATGGGTTTATAACCAGTATCAGGATGACCAGCAAGGAACCTGACAGGCCTCCTAACATCCAGATGACTGATCTCTGATTTTCACTCTTCTGCTCCACTGGCAATAACACAACACTGAACACGTGAAAGTCACATGGGAAGTGGAGAGGACTTACAACTTTACTAAAAATATTTGTCCATCTTATCTTAGTGTAGGCTACATTAAGAAATCTCCTTCCCTTAAATAACCATCTCAGGAAATGTGTTTTCAAGTTACACTCAGATTTTTACACGTAGAGATAACAGCTACTCCACCACCTAGGCTCCTTTCTCTCCCCTCAGAAGTAAAAAGCCCTACAACGTATTTCTGTTCCTAAGAGATGGAGAATATCCTGCAACAGCCTCCCTCTCTTTATTCAATGCATCTCCCAGACAACTTCAAAGCACCGTATTTTTTTTCCCTGCACAGGCAGCAATTAGTTTTCCCATGTCAAGACAGTTTTTGGAATAAAATTGTTCCATAAAACAAGTCTGGCAGAGAGGGTTGCAAAGGTGTCCTCCACCATCTTGCTGGAAACAGCAACCCTTTGCTTGTTCACTGCAAACCACACCGTTCTTCGCTTGGAAATGTAAAGCAGAAAGTCTAATCAAATATGTTCTAAATATTCTTATTCCTAAGATTTAAGGAGACTGAATTTATAACATCATTTTACAAAAGGCAATTAATTTCCTAATGAGGCAAACTGAACATTCCTAGTTTGGAAGCGCCCATGAGTGTACACAGTTAATCTAAGCCCTGTTTGCTTTTATTTACAGTCTTTTAGTTGTACCTTTGCTTTGGCTAGTTAAACTCCAAAGGTTTTCTATTGGTTTTGGTTGGGTTCCCCCCCCCCATTTTCACTCTCACTAAAGTAAAAAATGACAGGTAATAATATAATGTGTGGTAGAAGGAGAAATGCTGGCAGACATTGTGTTACTTTGCTTCAATTAGGCTCTAATTACTTCTTCTCTTCAATTAGAAAATCACATGAACCAATTATGCCAGATAATGTGTGCTTATCCTATTCAAGCTGCACAATGGGTAAGGTCTATTCACATTGATTATCTTCAATTTATGCTTTTAGCCTTTTTTTCCCCCCTTCTGTCTGCATGGCCCATTACAGTTTTAAAGTGGAAGCTCTTAAGCAGTTCACAGTATTATGATATCATTCAGAACAATTGTTATGTTTTGATGGAAGAATAATTTTGATGCCTTGAATGCAGAAGGGGAAAAAAATCTCTTTGGACTGAATGTATTCCAATTTTGCTATTTTGGTTAACAATATTCCCATGGTTTTTTAAATAAATATGATACAATGTGGTCTACTGTTAATGGACAGAGCGGAGTGAAACAGCTGGTTCTACAGGAACAAAGACAGATTTCAAAACCAAACAGAGGGGATTGAACACAAGAACGGCTCGCTCATTGTCAGCAGAAGTATTGGTCCTAAAAGCCCTATCAGGCCTCATTCAGGAATGATCTGCAGAGTGGAAAGCAATCAGCAAAAGCAATGTGACAAGCCTAAAACCTAGAAGGGGAGAAACTATAAGAATATTTTCATGCAAAATAAATATGAGAAAAACCTGGTGTAAATCCTCACCAGTCACAGAGTTCGATTGATCTGGATGAGCAGAAAATGCTAACAACACCGAGTGCTAGAGGCAACTTAAGAACTTCACCTCTTCTTTTATAAAGATTTAAGGGATTTTGCCGATATATGGTTTTAGCTGTCCTTGTGCTCAACTGAGGAATTAAGTCCTTTTAATTCTCCAGGGATTAAATACAGAATACACCCTTTGCTCTCCAGCAATCTCCAGAGATGGCCAAACACCAGCCAAAGCGTCATCTGGAATCAGCTCAAACTCAGTCTCTGGGAATCTCTCGCTTAAAACACACAAACTTCACTCACACTGCCTTGCTTGAGCAGAATTTAGAAGTAAAGAGAAGTATTTCCTAAGGAGCCAAGTGGATACAAAAAGACAACAAAAAAATCCAAACAAAACTAACAAGATCCCACCCTTGAGTGCTCAGTCATCCCAAAAGACTTTCTGCCTGAACCTTTAGGCATCCTAAGCATTCTTTATGCCTCCCCAAGCCTTTCCACAGAGACCCTCTGCATCGGCCCCATGCTTCCAAGAATACATTGATGTTGAGTGTTGTCCAGGCTACACACAAGGATTTATTCTTTTAGATGTCCCTTGTAGCTTCTTTAAGAATAGACTATTTCGATTGGAGGGGATCTACAGTCATCATCTAGCCCAACTGCCTTACCCATTCAGGGCTGACCAAAAGTTAAAGCATGTGCTTAAGGGCATTGTCTAAATGCCTCAAACACTGACCGCCCTGGGGCATCTCTAGGAAGCCTGTTCCAGTGTTGGGCACCCCCTCAGTAAAGACACGCTTCCTAAAGTCCAGTCTAAATCTCACCTGGCGGTGCTCTGAACCATTCCCACGCTTCCTATCACTGGATACTGGGAGAAGAGATCAGCACCTCCCTCTCCACTTCCCCTCCCCAGGAGGCTGCAGAAGGCAGGGAGGTCACCCCTCAGCCTCCTTTTCTCCAAACTAGACAAGCCCAAGGTCCTTAGCTGCTTCTTGTAGGACATTCCTTCCAACAACCTTGTTCCCCTTCTCTGGACTCATTCAAGGACCTTCATAACCATCTTAAATTGTGGGGCCCAGAACCACACACCATGCTAATCTGTTACCATAAGCATCAGCAGTCAATGAGCACTGGAATCAGCAGGTTAAGGTTTCTAACATAAGGGGGACAATTCCAGAAGCATTTCTTGATATTCACAGTAGCTTAGCCTAGTCACTTAACTTTGTGATGGGTATATTAAATGAGATTAACTCATTATAGAAGTTTTCTGTTATGTTAAAAATAAAGGGGAATTAAAGACCCAAAGACATCGTTAATAAATAGACTGGGGTTGACACAGACATTTAGACCTATTTTCTGACCAGCTTTTGATCAAGTACATCAGCGATTAAGACTCTGATCTGTTAATGTGACAAATAGGAACACACAAAGTAAAAAACCCACCCTTTTTATAGGCGGCACGCACACGTTCCTTGAAAAGAAGGCTGCCTAAGAGTAGTAAAATCATGCTGCAAATAAAAACAGGGCAGAAGCTAAAGAGTTAAACAAAGGCAAGTTATTATCTACAATGTTATGAACATGAAATGTGTATTTGTCAAAATGTAATTACAAAGAACTCTATATTACATGATATAATGAATGCCATAATGGAAGTTCAAGCATCACGGGGAAAATAGTTACCTATGACAGGCAGAACCATTTTACATTGAATTATAACTAACAGATGTAAACAACTGAAGTATTTGAGAGATCCCACTATTCTAAGAAGTTACTACAGAGTTATGCACAGTGTAGGCAAGACAAGTCTGCATCGAGAAAATCCTGCTTTGGCTAACAAGATTCTCTGATCAGAACGCTCTGGAAGACTCAGCTTTGACATTTCTCCCCTCTCCATGCCACATCCTTTGGAGTCCAGATCTGGGTCCCACTAAAATCAAGGTCTGTCAATCACATGCTTTCTCTGACAGCAGAACGGAAAGCAGCCAAGTGACGAAGAGCTTTCTCACAACATTTTTACAGTGGCAGAAATTAAAAAACTAAATAAAATATCAGATGCAAAGAGCCTAACAGTCCATCTGCCAGATCAAAGACTGTAACAAGTTTAAATGTGGACACAAACTTTTGGAAGCTGATGTGAGCAGAAGTACGTCTCTTCAGAATCTTTCTGTCATCACTCTAAATTCAGTAGAATTCACAAAGTTTTTCTGAAGTTCAAGAACACTTGACTACCATTTTTGAGTTAGAAGAGTGACAAAGAAATAGAAGTTAAATTTTTTAAGATGCTTTTTGCACTCCAAAACAAATTGAACAGATTTCTTTTTGAAGACTAGATTCTCATTTCTCAATGGTTCACACCTCCTCTTGTAGTTGATGGACACTAAACATGGCAGCTCTTGCCAACTTGGAACGATTACAAAACCTTTAGAAGTGTTTGCATGGCCTGAGACTGAGTCAATACAATCGCTCCATCTCTTTTTAAGAAAAAAAAAAATAAATTCTGTGAATTGTCTTAGCCAGTTAGTTTTGTCTGAGCTTGGACACTTTGTCTGGGAGCAAGGTAAGGAAGGTAGCTATTTGTTCTGCGTACGAAGGATGCCAGACCACACAGAACTGGTAACCTTCTTTCTGTCTAATAAAAATAAACCACTAGAAGTAACAACTTAAAGAGTTTCTGTCATTATACTGGCCTCTACCCAGAAGCAGAAATAGCAGTACCAACAGTTCTGAGAGCAGGTTACTGCTAAAGAAAAATAAATCCTCCTCTCTAATCCAAAGGGCTGCATTAGTGGAAGGGTCATACAAAAAGGGCTTCTATGGAGCTCAGACGTGCTCTTACCGTAATAGAACTGAAACTTCTCTTGATGTCTCTTCAGCAGTATTATGTGCTCTCCAAATGGTAGGAGTAAGGAGTAAAATTAGACCTTGCAATTATTTGAGTGCAGGTATGCTACAGCAATAAAAACAAGGCCAGAGACATGAGGTAGCAATTCAGCAAGGAAGAAGCTTCCGCGCACACAAAAAACGAAAGAAAGCCCAGGTTTTAAAATGTATGTGTGCAAATTCATCATCTCTTGGGCATTCGTAACAGTTTAGAAGTGAAATGCAGTTTACGAGCATGAAGCATTCTCATGGTTGGTTTAAACTATTGTAAATTGCACTGCATTTACCCCTTATAAATACTACTTTACAACAATTATGACCTAGAAGTAAATGCTTTTACTTGAAATGTTACTTTTTATAGCAGGCATTATACCTTTATCATTTGTCTCACAGTTTCAGAAATAGACTAGAAGAAAGGGAGAACTGAAATATTTTGCTCACAAGAAGAATCCAAGTATGTAAGACTCTATAATGGTACAAGAACTTTTGCATAGAGATGGAAACAAACACTCACGCAGAGGTCAGCGGCAATCAAGCAGCACAGCACGGATGCAGACACCCAGAAGAATCAGAAGACAAGATGTGAAAGTTTTATAGCACGTGTTTTTCCTAGCTTTAGGTAGGAAAAATAATTTGAATGACTTGGTGCTTAAAATTACAACTTAACTGAAAGCATAGTTATGCCAAAGCATCGGCTTTGAAATGGATTACTTGGAATTTTATCACTAAAAGGAGAAGGGGCTGATGCAAATCAGGAGGAGGAAAACTCGAGTTTTTCTAGGTAGCCAAACTCTGCAGCCATCATTCAAGCTAATGGAGTAGCAGATTTGGTTTGAGGGACTTATGTTTGACAATGATGGAACCGTATCAGTGAGGAATACTCTGTTGTGAATACAATAGTATTGTTTATTTAAACTACTGTATAATTCCTGGGCATACTTTGATGATTTTTCTGGCTGCTCATCTATTTTAGAAATCAACAGGAGGCTTGACAAGATGATAAAAGTTTCCTCCTCCCTAGATATATGACAGTTACAGTCATTGTTAGTGTTGTTCTGAACAACTTACTCACTGATTACGGTGTGTGCTCTGTGAAACCTTTTTAATGTTTTTATGTGCCCTGCATATCTCTTGTTTTAAAAATAGAAACTGCCAGATAGCTTCAGAAATCAGGTTAAGCCCCAAAAGATCCTATAAATTGCCTCTTTTTTCATAATTAACACAAATGTATATTCTTATTCCTCACCCTCAGGCAGGTAAGGGGAATGCCAATGCCTTACGTGACAGGCCAACAAAACTTTTAAGAGTAAGAAAGGGTCTCAAGCCTTCAGCAGGACAAAAGTTTTCAGTGCCTCTCACAGCACCGCACGTATCCCCTCGGTCTCCCTCACTAGAGGCACCTCAGGTTGTCCACTACAGCTCCTCTCACAGGGAGAAGTGATGAAAAGGAGGCACATCACTTCAAACAGATCTAGCCAAATTAAATATATGTTCACATGCTCTGTGACTGTTTGGATCTCTGCCCTTCATTGCTGGAAGGGCTAAGAGCCTTCCCCCCCCCGGAAAGGAGACACTGGAAATAAGCCAGTGTAATTGTCCCTCTCTCCAAGCATTAGGTCTGATTTTTCCCTCTTCCCGAAGGCAAGGCAGAGGGAACAGAATCTAAAGGCCCTACTGGGGTACTTTCCTTCCTTTCCATGGCACACTCAGCAACAGATGGGCTGCTCAGCTGGGTTACTGCCCTTTGTCTCTCAATTATTTTCCTCCCTTACCCCTGAAGAGCAGCTGGAAGTTAAGTATAGGGAAGAAGAAATGCACTGTTGGTAGAAGTTGAAAGGAAATAACACTCACTCTTTCTTTCATAATTATACCCATTCTAATGTATTAAAGCAGGTGGCAATGCAATACACCACTCATTCCCCTGTAGAGCTTCCATCCAAAGTAGTATCCGTGCCTTTCAAAAAGGAAAAAAAAATGTACTTAATTCCTTAAATAACTTTTCCTGGGCATTTAGCCCAACCAGTTCTTCGTGTTATTGTAAAGCAAGTAATAAATAATTACTCCCTCTCCACTGACTAAGAAAATGATTGTTCCCATTTCACAGCTGAAAAAAACAATAAATGACTTCCCAATTCCCCAGAAAGTCTCCCTGAGCCTGTCAAGCACCACAGCCACAAGATCTCTCTGCTTCTTTTTCAGGCATCTGGTGACTTTCCCAGTTCCTTCAGAGACAGCCCGTGCTACACAAGGAGGCCACCGGAGAAAACAGGGGTAGCTGCTGGAAGAGATTGTTCCTGGGTGCTTTCTGACTGGGGTAGGAAGCCCAGGGAGGACTTGCAAGTGTGCACATGTGATAACCTGCAGCAGGGAAGCTTCATAGCAGAGGGCCAGAGTATCACTTTTAGTGCTCTGTGATTAGGAATTTGAACAACTGGAGAGTAGGAGCACTGAGGAACATTCCTTAACACACAAAGTAAAGCTACACATTGAAGGTTCTTCACTGTAATAGCAAAGGCAGGTTTGGAGCAACCCACACCCTCTTCCCTACAAAACCGAGTCAAAAGTCAACGGCAAACTCAGATTCAAAGTACTGTGGGTATTGGAGCAGCTGGCAGCCAGCATGAGGGACAGGCAAACCACATCCAGAAGATAATGCTGAGAAGCAGCTCTTCCTCTGGAAGCAGGGTTAAAAAACCCTTAAATAACACCTTTCCACAGCACTTAACATACAATATCTCAAAGTGAGGTTGAAAAGAATTTAAATGCATCAGATTTAGCACATAACAACTTGTGCTTTTTTTTTTTTAAGTGCATTCTGGGTCCACCTCCTCACTGGAAAATGAGAGACAAACAATACTGCCAATGTGACACATCCCACAGCAGCAGAAAAGAACATTCTGGGAAGAGCTTGCCTCAGCACACCGCGTACAGCGGACAAAGTGGCGTGGTGCACCATGTCCACGTCCCCAGGAACCAGCACACTCCCCAGGCCCTATGCTTCTCTCCTCCGTTCAGCACTCGCCATCCCTTGCATACTCGAACCCAGCATCCACGATGCGAGCACCAACACGGTCTCCTTGAAACGCTGCTGCCAAGCTCAGGCTGGCAGAAAGCCACAGCACCCTCCCACCTGGCTCCCACCCACCAGTGCACTAAGTGCCCCAACGCAGGACTATTTCCAGCGCTCTCACCAAACCTGGCAAGCAACAGAGCCACAACCCTGACCTGCCTGCCCACCTCCCTCACCAGCCAGAGCCAAGCAGTACAAAATTCTAGACAGAGTATTTTTAGAAACAGCTTAATGGAAGTTACCAGGGGACATGAATCCAACTTTATAACAGAGAGACACGTCCCAGTTTGAGTTCTGGGCCAATACCCAGAATGACATTATCCGCACAGTGTTAATTCTTTATTATTCAAAAGATTGCTAACTGTTCCTATGTGCACAAATGTGTTCATGCTTCATTCATTCCAAGTCAATAACAATGGATTCTTACTATTGATTATACATGAGCCTTTTTGTCCCATCATAATGAAATTTTAATGTTGATGGTCCCCAAACTATTATTTCAACCTAATAACAGCGAGACTTGACAATTACCTCGCTCTGCAAATTGCAGATAGAACTAATAAGGTCATCCTTAATAACTTTTTGTTTACCTGACATTTGGCAATTTTATAGTTATTATGTATTATTTTCATGTCCGCGGAGCGTTTTGCAAAGGAACGTCGTCTCCCCGTGGAATAAACCGGGATTGTGCCAGAAGGAAGCATCCCCTCACCCGCTGAAAGCACAAGGGAACAAGGAAAACGGACAAGAACCTTTCAGTCTTCAGAGAGAATAAATCGGTAAGGGAAAACTTCGCTAACTCTTGGCGGATAGGCTAAATACTACGGCAGGAGCCTGTTTCAGCGAGGGACGGCACTCGGGAGGTATCGCCCCTCACCGCCAGCAGCAGCCCCGGGATAACCGAGTGCCCTCCGGCACCCCCAGACTGTAGCCAGGGAGCAGGGGGTTTGGTCCCCAAAGCGATCTCTTCCCATTACTTGGCGCTGCTCGCAGGCAGCCCCCGCCGTCCCCGAGAGCCCCCCGGGGCCGAACCCCCACCAAGCGCAGGGCACGTTCCCACCTCCCCAACTCTGCTGCTGCCAACACTCCTGATGCTTTTCTGCAGGGCTGCAGAAGCACCGTCAGCAACAGGCTGCCAGCAGCCTCCCAGCCCCGGGTCACTGCCTCTTCAGGGAGCCCACCCGAGCCCCACGGGCTGGGGTAGCTGAGGAAGCCACCAGCCAGCCCCAGCAACAGGCAGAGAGACAATCGGGCCTTGGGGTACGCGTGGTGTAGGAAGCAGCTTTAAACTGTGCAACCAGCAGCAAGGAGATCACTACAAGGTTTCAGCAGTGACTCCAAGTTGGCCCGATGGCCACCAGACTCTGGGGAGAAGAGCAGGAAGAGGAACAGCAGCTGTAGGAAGGTTCCCAGTCTGGCCAGGCACCTAAGTGTGGAGCAAAGAAGATATGAAGAGATGTTATTAAACGTGTGTGAAAGCACTCGCAATGTTACTAGGTTAACTATGACAAGCAGAGCTTAAGTGCATTACCAGGACTGGGTTTCCACACAGCATCCCAGTGCCCAGACACCTCTGTGATCCGTGTGGGTTTGCTACAGAAGAAACGTTTGTGGATATGGACCGGTCTGTGCAGCGAGGAAAAAAACAAGTCTTTAGGGTCTTTCAAATTCAGAAAGAAGTTGTGTGTGGAAAACACTTCTCTGCTCGGTCTGGTAGGAGACAGCCGTGCCTGTTACCCTCACTGTGGCACTGGCACAGTTACCCAGCACTGGCCTAGGGCTCGAGACTGATGGGGCAGAAGGGATCATTGACAAACACCTTTAATAAAGTGTTTCTGGAGCAGAGGCAGGAAAAAAAAGAGAGAAAAGAATAAGCTGTAGTTATCATCAAAAAGATATCCCAGGACTAAGACCGCTTGTTGTCATCTAACATTATGCAGACATTTTCTTCGTTAACTAGCTTTTTCAGTACTACGAAGTTTGCAAATACAACAGGGATACAAAAGCTATTATTTGCCATTGTCAGAATCTCATGACATCCTGAAACAGTCAGGGTTTGGTTTAATGCAACATGCAATCCAAGGCAGGTAGTTCTACACGGTTAAAGAATCCTCTGAAGGGGAAAAACTGCAAGCAAGGTGTGTACCCGGGCTTTCTGAGCAGTAGCATCCACGCACACCACTTCAAGGTATGCCATGGTTATGCAAGTGGCCAAAAAAGCAAGCAGCAAATCAGCATTTCCTGTGCAGGGAATACTTCAGTTCTAATGTCACACGCATGCTGCGGAGAACCTTGGCTGGAAAGACTGGAAGCAAGGGGTCTTAAGTAGTGCAACTACCAACTAGAAATCTACAAGTGATTTTACACTGCAGCTGGTGGGGCATATGGGGTAAAAGAAGAATTAGGAGCTGGGAAAAGTGTCAAAAGGGGAAGAAAATAAAACAAAGACTTTCAACTTCCTGAAGAAAAATGAGTTGTGTTGAGCTCAGAAGCAGGAGGTGGCATCAGTTTTACTTCTCTGTTGGATCTGTGACTGTAGATGTTCAGGTGCAAATGAAATTCTCCCGGTACTTGGGGCTTAGGGCAGATGTTGCAAAGCAGAGACCGGACGCAGCGTGAGTAGACACGGGGCAGGCAGGGGGTGGTGGGCACCTCTCTGGCAGATTGGACTTCTACTGAAGTCAAGACAACCGTGTAGCTTTTACATATCCTGTGTAAGGGAAAATACCTGGATGGAAGTTTCCCAGAGTGTTTCTAAAAATTAATGTCAAAGTCAATTTACAACCGAAATAATAAAGTGTTAGAAAACTAGCATACTGCCTTTTCATTATTTTCCTTTCTCTCAAAGATACCAACAAAATTACCCAAACTAAATGAGCTTGCACAGCCCTACTCTCACTACAGTCTGAGAAAACCATAATGTGCACAAATCGTAGCCAGGCCTCAGTGGATCATGAGCATCACAGATACAAGAATTACAAAAATCCCCATATTGGTGTCCAGGTTTCTGACCCATTTTTTACTAAATTTTAGAACATTTGTGCTGCAAGGTTCTTTTTTTATCTTTTGTTTTGAAAAGCTATTTCAGATAAATATTAGAGCTCCCAGGAGCACGATTTCACACAGAAGTACGCAGACTGAGACCCCGGTTATGATACTTGAGTGATCAATTTATTAACGTACGTGAAAGCAGAGAGCTGGTTAATTATTACCATTAACAGAGCAAGTGGAAAGGAGAAGGAAACACCACCATTCAAACAATATCAGTGCCATATAAGACAGAAAATCACTTCCAACAGCAACCATTAAACATCCAGCAGACAAAACATATGCATACTGCACCGCTTATAGAAACCAGAGTACACCACACCGAATCTACTCCAACTCTAATGAGAGTAAAGTGCCTCCGAAGTACTCTAATCAATAGCGCTGCTCTTCTACAAGCACACACTCTGCTAAAGCAGACTCCTTGGTAATAAATAGATGCTTAATGCATTGCATTAAGGGTAAATATAACTACCTTAATAAACACACTCCCTCTTTAAAGATAAAATGCAACAATAAAAAAAAAACAACCCACACCACAAAAACCACACGCATCTGAAACACAGAAGAACGAGTTTCCATCCCAGCAATTACATGAGAAGTCCTCTGCTGCTCATATTAGAGAGCCCCTAATTAGTGGCTCATACATTCCTGTGTCAAATTAATGAGGTACATTTTTGCTTCTCCTGAAAGCTGCCTAAAGTTTCAGCTATGAGGATTTTTTTTTTGTATATGCTTTGCTGATTACATAGGATTTGTAAAAGCTACACAGTTGTCTTGACTTCAGTAGAAGTCCAATCTGCCAGAGAGGTGCCCACCACCCCCTGCCTGCCCTGTGTCTACTCACGCTGCGTCCGGTCTCTGCTTTGCAACATCTGCCCTAAGCCCCAAGTACCGGGAGAATTTCATTTGCATTCACAGCTCCAACAGAGAAGGAAAACTGATGCCACCTCCTGCTTTTACTAGGGAAATGGACATGCCCAAATGCCTCTTAAGAGCTTGCACCTCGTTTTAAAATTCCCCTGCAGCATCTGGAAGTCCCAGCACCACTTGTTCCTGGTAAATTTGGGAAACTGATTTGGATCCCTATCAGAGTTCCCTGACATTTCTTTGCTCTGCTGACCTTTCAGGACACCTCCCCCTCCGACTGTCAATGGATGGGAAGTCAGGTCTAACAAGTCTCCTGTGACCTTCCAAGACGCTCTGTGCCATCTTATCACAGCCCCCTCTGGTGCCTTATCACCACCTCCAGCATTATTGCCACCCCGCAGGAGGAACAGCCTCACAGCCAGTATCCTATCACTATTGGCATATGTAATAAATCTGGAGTTCCACAGAAGCACTATTTGTGAACAACAACTCTCTCCAGCTGCACTTGAAAACACCTCTCCTTGACCTTGAAATCAGAAGGACAAACAGTTCACCTCAAACTGTTCCTGCATGGATGCTTCTTGGGCCAGCACTTGCCTTGCACAGCAGAACAAGCTTTTTGATATCCCCTGGCACACCAGTAACTATAGCAGAATAATTACTTTTTCCTGTAGTTTGTTGTATTCTCTGCATTTTCAATTGTTAGCCAGATAGAAAAAAAACAACCAACCAAAACAATTTAATGCTTTCACCCCGTAGGTGATGTTGGGTTTGGGTTTTTTTTTTAATCATAAAAAACAAAGCCAAAAGGAAACTGCTGTTTTAAGCAAATTAGTTTGCGAGAGATTAAATCAAATTTGAAGAGTTAAACTCTCCCCCCACCTCCCAATCCTTAATCATTGGAGCTCAAATTTGTGTTCCAATTGCGTGTTATACTTCTTGATGTGCCAAAGATTTTTAGAAGTCATTGGATAGATCATCATGTCACCTATAACTTCATTCTCACTACTTTTGCTCTGAAAAAAGTAGCGCCAACCTCACCGCACTGACCTCTGAAGCACAACAGAAATGCTAAAAGCTCCCAGTAATACTGAAAGCCTTCCTTCACCTGCTGGCCTACAGGAACATACCAGCACCTGTAGGGCTCCCATCCAAAGCTGGCAAAAGTTAAGCCATGGCAATTGCCTGTCAAAAGTAAGGCATGTGCTTATGACAGTTGATACAGGAGCTTGAAATGCGAGCCAAGTGACTTCACTCCACAATATCCATTTCAGCTGTAGCTTCCTCAAACACCTATTCCCTTACATACCTGAAGTGACAGCCACTCAAAACCCTCTTGAATTAGGTCCTTGGCATTCCTAGGACTTGGTTTCTCGTCTAAGAGCATGTCAAGATAAGCCTTTCATCTTGCAACCAAGGTAACTATTGCATCTGCTTCCCATCAGGGTTTCTAATTAGCCTCTGTGTTAGAGAGCAAATTTTAAAAGTATTTATAGTAGGAATTAACAGCACCAGAAAATGGTCCTCACCTTTCAGCCAGCCTTCTGCAGCACAGTTCTAGGGGACCCCAGGTTTTGGCCTCACAACAAGGTTTCCATTGATTTACTTCACAGTTGGCCCATTACACTGTATTTTTGTTATTTATATAGCACTTTGGAGCAAAGTACTGGGAAAGGATGACAGGAGGACATAGCAATAACCAAAGTATGACAATTAGCAATGACAAAAAACTGTGAGCCAACGACTGGTGGCCCCAAAGGGGAACAAACAGTTAAGCTGACATGAAAAGGCATCAAATCTATGGATTAAATGCTTTTAAGAATTTGGGATAAGAGAGGCATTAAACCAAAATGTTCAGGTGTAGAGTGCAACAGATTGACCAGAGGAAGACCAAGCCAACGGGTTGAAAAGACAAAGGTTAAGATGAAGGAATGTCTCCGGGCTTACACAGCACACTGGGATGTTCGATGTCAAGATGGGGCTCCTTTCCAGTTTACCTTTAAATTGTAAGACGGCCGTTGAAGAGCATCCACATACTGTCACAGCAGCAGCTGTTGCACAGGCCTCATTTAGGTAGGACATTTTTGGAGCTAATGCTTAGGGACTATCTGGAGAGCAAGGAGAGATTCTAAACATGCCCAGGTGGAGAAAACATTAAATACATATTCTAGTTTGAAGAAGGCTGAGGAAATGGAAAAAAAAAGGGGGGATGGGGGAGAAAGGTAATGTGAATGAAACAATGGAAAGAACATTAATTTAACAGAAGAAAAAAAACAGGCATTGACCTCCCAAAAGCAAGCAACAGACCCGTGTACCAGCTAATGAGGAGAGTCCTTATAAGACATTTCCTCCAAGCAAACTTCTACCAGACTTCTGTTTCCTCAGAAGCTACTTTTAGCTGAGGCAAGGGTTGACGCCTGACTCTGGTGGTTTATTTATACAAGACTTAATCTTAACAGGATCTGCTAGGTAACAGAGATGCTCATCTTCATGCCTTGAGTCCTGTGTAAGCACCAGCTCCGCTAGCCCCCAGAGTTCAAGGATCTCCTATCCTCTCTCACAGGTATATCCCTCAATTCAGCAGGTTTGCCATTTTAGTCCATTTTAGGAATTTGCTAAAGCACATTCATTAAATCTGGACAAATCCACCCCCACCCAGCACGCCACTAACAGCCCTGCTTGCTGTAAAGCCTTACTAGCTATGAAAGAAGATACTAAGAAAGAGAAATCACTGAGGCGGCTCAGGAAGAACAAGTATCAGGCTGCCTGTATTACTCCCAAACTGGCTGACAGTGTTATTTGCCAGCACAAATTATCTCCGAGTAGTTCTGCACATCTGCAATTTTTAGTACCTACTTCTCCCCCCGCCTCCTTCATCCCTATTCCCATTAGGAATAGCCCAGATTCTCTAACTGACAAGAGACTGCCCACAGTTTGACATTTTTATGTTAAACTAACAGACACATTACTTTTTCATTTTTAAAAGGTACTATTCTTGATCGGCGCCAACACACATATTATTGAGTGCCTTTCAAAGATGGCATTTAAATATTGCTAATGGAATTTCTTTGTAATCAGTCCCAGAGAGTTTAGCTCCATCACACAGCAAAGCCTTCCGAGCATCTGCCATCGACTCAAATAACAGAAGATTCGTAACTAACTCTCACTTCAGTTTTTGTAAACATGATAAAACAAGAAAGTGACTTTTCAAAAGAAAGCTTGTGAGTGGTGCACTGGTAAATCTCATCTGGAGATGAGCAGCGCTTGGGGAATCTCTGAAACCTTTTCTGAACATGGCAATTAAAATAATTATGCGAGGAACTCAAACCCATTTGGATTTCTTCTCTGTTGTCAGGCTCTTTCCTTTGTCAACAGAGAACTATTATTAACCTTGCAACAGATCCATACTGCAGCACTAACAAAAGTAGTTTTCAGGCTTAGATTCTTTTCCTCTTTTCAAAAATAATCTCCTTATTACCCACTATCGAAGTGAACACGTTACTGTAATAAATTCTGGACAAGGACAGGTTGGTGTGCATATTGCGGAAAACAGCCAACCAGCTTCTTGTAATCTGCTTTTACTCAAGAAAAGATGAATATTTTTTTAACACTTCAAGAATCTGTTGGCCTAATCTGTAAAAATAAAAAATACATAAGGAGCTGTTGGCTTCATTTGGAGTAACATTATCCTAGGGATCACAGACCAGGGTAACACAGTCGGCTGCACCCTGTGCAAGGCAAAGGCTTCAGTGTTTCCTTCGTTAATTCTTTCATACGTTTCTCAGCCTAGCACAGCTACCCTGATAAACAGAGATAAATTGAACCTTCTCTGTCATAGTAAATCTGGTCAGTGCAAAATGCAAGTTTTAATTCCAGGGCCAATTTATACATTGATTTTTATTTTTTTTCCCCCAGTAAATTCATATGGAAGTCCAACTGCCTTGCAAAGAAGTTCCCATGCTGATGTTACTAGAACTATCCTTTTGTAACTGAAAGCTGAACTTCACCATGCACAGAGCACATCCTGGCAAACCAGATGAGCTGTCCCTGCCCACGATCCACAGTGACCACACTGGGGCAAGGAGAGCAGTCTCCTTTTACCTATTATGAAATTTTCCAATTGTGCTGGCCTGACAGCATCCAGTCCTTGGGGAAAAAGTATCCCACCCAAACCAGCTACAGAGTTTTCCCCCCATCTATAGTGACATATAATCTACTTTTTTGTATTTAATGTCATAGACTCAGGAGAACGTGCTACAGCATTGGGTCCACAGGCCAAAACAGCCTTAAGTTTACTGCCTCTCAGCAATCATCAAATGATGTTTCAGGTCAGAAGGGACCTTAGAAAATCATGAGGTCCAAGACCCCCACTTCCCAAAACAAAGCCAGCTTTGATATTCATTCAGGGATGACTATGAATGTAAAGAAATGCTCCTAGTTCTCTACACCCCTCTCATGACCCCTTAAGGAAACCAAGCCATCTGTTTTCAGTTTTGTGTAATTAAAGTATTCATCCTCTGTGCTTTTTTCATGCCCCTGAGCACTTTCACTTTCTGACTTACCTGGTACGGAGTGGGAACTGATCACTAGGCATAATCCCTTCCTGAACACATGCATGACAGCATGCAGTGCCTGATGAGCCAGCCGGTGCCTCTGTGATGCTTTTACAGCCATCATTTTTCTCCTCGTCACTACAGCCACATCTCACTGCTTTCAATATCGTCCTGTTTTGTTCTACAGGGTCCTGCAGGTTCTGCTTTATGAGGATAACGTGAGCCGGGGGCAACACTGCCTGGAACGTCCCTGTATGTGACAGTAGCACTTGTCAAGCCACAATCCTGGAGAGCCAAGCAGGTCAGACTGCCCAGGCAGGGGGAGGCAGCAGCCAGCAGGTACGTAACACTTGATTTCACAAAGGCTGCTTTACCTCTGTTATCACTTTGAATTCACTGCAGTCCTGTTCTCCTGTATCGGTGACTCACTCCATTGACCAGGTCTTCTAAAGATTTAACGAGTGCCAACTGCAATCAGCCTCTTTCTTTAGCCAGCAGCTTTTGGTGTTGCACATCCCAGACAGGGAAAGTTGCAGAAGTAGCTATGAAATGAGCCATTAGTCACCACAAACCCATTCTCCTGAGGAACACAGTCCTCTCTGGGATCATCTCAGGCTGGAAGAATCCACCCCTCCTGAGACATAGAGGACATCTTCCAAATTTCATGAAACGTTCTGTCCAGACCAGCTTAATTTCCAAGTAAATTTTGCTGCTTGGTTTCATTTTTATTGTGTCTCCCTCTGCAGAAGTGGGTTTGCAGTAAAGTAAGAGTTGTGCAAAACTAAACGGTGGTGAAAGAACATTTAAGTAACTAAGCAGTAACCAGGATTTAAGTTTTGATATACCAGTTTATCTAAAAATTGGTTTCCACACTAAATGATCAAGTTTTTAAAGTTTTCCCAACAACACTGACTGATGTCTTTGAATACTACGATTCTTCTAAGTGTTCCTACTCAACTGTTTATCTATCAGGTTATTTCTCAGGTACAAATAAATTTGGTTTATGGAATTTCAAGCACTTTTGAATGTTTTGGGTCAGCTGAAAACACAACCATTCATTATTAGCTTTACATGCAACCCAAGGGAGAACAAGAAATTAATGAACAGCAAAACACACAACCTACATGCATGCAAATGCACACCTTGCTAAAATGCAGGCGTGGTATTTCTTTTGCCACATGGAATTACCTCAATTGCATAAGGATAAAATAAAAATAAAAGTTTCCCAATAGCCAAAAGCCAGTCAAGGCCTGAATTAAAGCCCACAGAACCCCTAGTGACCAAAGAAGTGTTAAGGACCTATAGCTAAACTGCTCCCTGGCTAGCACTGTCATACTAGTTCTGGAAATACTGCCAATATCTTGTCATTCCCACGGGAAAACTAATGGAAAGCTATTCAAAATGAGAATCCTTCCTGCAAGTGGAAAGGTATTTCTTCAATCTCAGGGTTAATTGTGTCTCGACAGCGACCTGGAGCACCCTTATTATTTAAGCCTACAGCCTCCCAGGGGCATAGAAATCACGCTAAGTTATGGTGCATTTGTACCGTGGAAAATGACTGCTAGGTGCTAGGGTTGAAACTATTGCACTCTTATTTGTCACATAAAGAGGACTTGAAAACAGGTCTCTCTCTTTTCCAAGCACAAACAGCTCGCTCACCGACTCCCTTCAGCCCTTTTCCTCCCCTCACGGTTTTCCCCAAGTTATGTGGCATTTCAGGCACTTTGCATCAGAAGTCACAATTTTCCTGCTTTTACCAGGGGCCGCATCCTGCTCTCGCTTACATCCAGGCATCACTGAAGTTGCACCAAGTCTCTTCAGCTGCACGGGCTGAACCGCGTGCAGAATCTGTGCTTGGAGAGACTAAGCCCGCTCAGTGTAATGGGCCACCCACACTTTAATTATTATTAATAATGCTTTATTGATTCTTTTACCGATATTAGCTGTTGGCAGGGACATCACAGCGTGAATGGAGAAGGCAAAAAGTAATGGAAATTAAATGATAGCCTGCAACCAGGCAAAGAGAGACCTGTACTGACATTATACTTCGGAGTCCGTGAAAGCTTGTGGCCAAAGACATTAAATGTCTTTCAACTTACACAACACATAATTTAATGAAAAAAACCCAAGGTGGTACTTATGCCCTCTCCGTTTCTACTGCAGTAACCATCCTCCACTTATCATAGTTTACTAGTCTGAATCAACAGCTCACATATTTCCTCACTTGCATCCAGAGAGCTCGCTGTATTCTTCAGCATTTCAATATGTAGTTTCAAAATGTTTCTAGCCCCTCTGATTGCAAAGCTAGCCTCGCATCTTTAAATCAATACCCTACTGTCACCGAGTCCGCTGGCAGAGCCCAGGAAACAATCCTATCTAGCGAGTTGCTCCACTCTCCCAGTCGGCCTGACACAGGCTAGGATGTTAATGTCAAAACCTAATTGTAACCACTTACAGCAGCCACCCCTGAAAAGCACCAAGTCCCCCGCAGGTAGCGCCGAGTCAGCAGGTTCCCGCTGCGCCAAACAACGCGCTGAAATGGACCTTCCCCGCCGTGCTCGCGGGGCCTGGCGGAATGAGCCCCGCGCTCCGCAAGGGTATTTACTTTATATGCTAATACTGGCAAAGCAGCAGGCTGGGAAAGAAACCGTAGTCTAGGTTCTAACTCCAGCCACTCTCTAGAAAGACGATTTAAGTAAGAACAAAAAGGCACAATACCGTAAGCCTTGCTGGTTGCCAGCTCGGTGAACCAAAGCAAGTCTTTGTCATAGTAATTATACTCACACTGTAAATCTAGGCAATAGCTGTTCAGGTGCTATAAGTTGGCATTAGCTCATTACAATCAGGGAAGCCTTATTGATTTACATGAGCTAAGGCTCTTATATGAAATTTCTATCCGCTACCAACCTAAAGCTACCTCCAGACCCCAACTGACCCATAACCAGTACACTTCTAGGATGTCTATAATTTCTCTTCACTCTGTAATTTTTATTACTAAGGGCTGAAAGTTTGGCCCATGGCATTCAATTGCTGATGACTAAAATCTCCACTAGGACAGGTGGCCATAACTTCAGGTCTTTTCACAACACCAGTCTTAATTGTAACAGCAAATTACATGGTTTCGGGCAAGGATGTATGAATGCTTCTCATTTAAATGCTGAATTTTCAGGACCCTGAAACACGCCCGTAAGTTTACCTTGACAGTGGAGTTTGTTTACAAGCCCTGAGCTGGCATTTTGCTTGTTTTGAGAAAACAATGGCTTTTCAGATGCTGCCACTCAGCGGGCCATAACCCGCCAGAATCTTTTCCTTTGCTCCTCTACAAATTAAGAATAGCCGAGACCTGGACAAGAATCATGCAGACACTGTGTATTCCGTATTCCAAACCTGAACTCTTAAACTACTGGAACTGAAAACATGCCAGTGGCACCCGAAGAATAAGTCTCCTGAGTCAAAATTTCACCAGGCTAAACTCCTGAGCCAGAGGAAGTTTTCCAATACTTGGAGTAGCATGTCAGATACGCAGCTTTCCCGGGTAGCTCATTTACCACATATCCAGAACTTTCGCATGTATCAACAGATTATTTTCTCTCCTAAATATACATTCTGAAATATTCCCTTTAAATACATACACTACCAGACTGTGTACATGTACCCAGGGCAGAAGACATCTTCCTACTGCAGTATACCCTGCTAATCACGTACCATCTGGTAATATATTATGTATTCAAAGATACACATAATATATCAAAACACATACTGTAGGCATATTATGGTGCGAGGAAAGAAGGAATCTATCAGATGTATTCACACAAGTGTAAATAACTTCTCATCCAAGAGAGCAGAAGAGCTTTAAAGTACAATGACATTTTGAAAGATCTGCATTATATCTAGAAATGAGAATTTTTTTAATGAGTCTGAGCACTCAGTGATGCATTAATTAAAGACTTCATCTGATACCCATAAAAGTAATTGGAAAGACCTGCTGACTTCACCCATCTCTGAATCAGGCCCAGTAGTACATTAATTGAGGGCAAGTTTACATCTACAGCAAGCTGAAATTAGTTCTCAGGACAGTAAATCATGGTTTCATGCATTAAATACTGACGTGCAGTTAATTTTACTTCTTGAAAGATCGCAGTTAAAAAGTATGCATTTCAAAGCTACTCAGTACTTACTGTTTCAACACGTAGAAACAGAAAAGCTTTATAATATTGATAGATTTCAACTACATGCACAAGCAGGCAGCGGTCTTGACAGACAAATGTAGAAGTTAAATTATTCCTCTCTGTAGCTAGAAAATGAAAAGCAGTATCAGTTCATCGATTCCTCTTAAAAACAAAACAAGAATGGAAAAATATAAAACCCCACAGTTATTTTTTTTTAAATCTGTTGCATTTAAACTCTGTTCTACATTAAGTGTTTTTAACTCTCATCTTCTTTGAGATTCTCACAGTGGGGCTGAACAAACACCCAAATGCTTCCACCGCTGTACCTTCTGCTGCTCCCATCAGATCTTCATTAATATGCAAAGGACAGTATTTATTCAGCTGGGGAGGATTTTGTTTTCAATCGCATTTTCATTGCCACTTGCTTCATCTCTTATTCAAAGAGAAGAATGTTTCATTCTTACATATAAACACCGTGTAACAACTTACAAAATTCACATGGACCACCATTAGTGGAAAGCAGAAAGGAAGCTATTTGAAGGTCTTTTTAAGAGAAATAGAGCAACTGATAGCAGGGTGAGCAACTCCAGGAGCACCTGCAGGACAAGAGGAAATGGGCAATTTCTTACTGAAATCTCACACTTTAGATTTGTTTTTCCTCTGATACTGCAGATTGCTCTGGAGTTCCTTGGCACAGATAACAAAATCTCCACACACCACACACCCCTAAAATACTTACTTCTCTAAGGGAGACAGAAATACTGGTGAGGATGGAGACAAGTATCAGTAAGTCCCAGCCACAGAAATCAGGAAGGAAACAAGTACAGCACATGGGAAATCTTTATTTCCCAGGCATTCGCTTTTAATCGTCTTGCTGGGAGACGGCATTTTTAGAACAGAGCAGCCCACATTTGCAGCTGAGATTACACATGCCTAATCTAGTTTTAAAGTGACCTCCTTGGGACATTGTGGAGAGGGTTGATTTTTGGCAGTGTCTGAGCAGTCCCCAAGACCTCAGGCCCTTTTCAAGTTTCTCACCCTGAGCTTCAAGCATCTTAAATCACTGTTACTTCAATAAATTTATGCCTATTCCTTTTACATTGCAGCTTATTACTTCTATATACAGACCATTTCACCTTCGCACCAACAGTCCATGCAAATGCTGTCTGCAATTCCAACATCAAGGGTTAGAGATCACCAGTTAAACCAGCACAATATTGTTGTAAAGCAGATGAAGAACAGAATCAGAGTGCAGCCATGCTGCTTTGCTTGGGTGACACGGTGGACTGACCAGTTGCATACATTTATATCTGAACTATTCCCTTTCCTGGGTTTAATTTTAGATAACATTTGGGTTAGAGACATTTTCATTAACAGATAAACCTTTGAATGTATGTAACTAGCAGGTATTAGATCTTCAAGGAAGACACTGTATTGCCATGCTCATTTCCTTCTCCCCCTTCCCCACCCCATCTGCCTTCTTACCTGCCCACCATCTGCAGATTCAATTGTTCAGAGATCAAATTTTGATTCCTGTGTATGCCAGATTTCAGCATCTCTAACTACAAGCAAGACACTCCTACACTCTGTAGGTTGCTGGCTTTCTCAGTAATTACTGTTCCATCATCATCCCTAAGGGGAAAGAAAGAGGGGAAGAAAAAAAAAATAAAATCTTCTGTTGCCCCATTACCAGCTGTCTTCTGATATTACTGTAACTCCTGTCTCCCTCGAGGTGTTCTTGCTACTGTTGACCCTGTATTTTCTGATACAATTTATGATCTTTTTGATATCAAAAAGATCACAGACATGTATTTGTACATACAGCTCACTCATCTCTAACCCAGGTCTCTTACTGTTCAGGCTGCCAGAGTCTAAAGTCTTCTTCTCATCTCCAGAGTCCTCTATATGCTGCATTCTTCCATAAATCTTTGCCAAAATATTTTTTTCCTGCAACTTTAACCTTATTGTCACAGTTACACTCCTGACTGCAGCAAGAGTATACAACATCCTCACTGGAGCACAAGGCAACACAGATTCTCTTTCAATCGTGTTTCTTCCCTCAGCTCCATTCCTGATTCTCCAACCCCTGGAAAAAAAAAATTGTTTATGTTTGTTACCTTGGCTCTGAGGTAAGGAATGCAATCTATTTCTTTTTCATTTAAAAATGCTGTTTCCTTACATCCAATTTTCTATTTTGCCCACAGCTCATTCTCCAAAGATTGCCATGGTGCTAGGCATGGTGGAGTCTGAAACCTGAAGAAGGGCCTGTCTTGGCAGCACTGCAAGACAGCGAGCACCAGTGTAGGAATGCCAGTCATGCAGGCTGCTTTATATAGCAGCCTTCATAAAAGCCTAGATTTATTTTTTTTCCCCTGTATATTCAGTATCTTAACTGAAAATTTACCCTGAGCTAAGGTCAGGCATTCTTTCAACCTCACCTCTATACTGAGAATCAACACAGGCATTGAGTCCAGCTTAAACCTCCTGCATCAATGAACTTCAGTAGTGTGAAGGCCCTTGGCACAAAGAGCAACTTTTTATCATTAACAACGTTAGAACATTACATTAATTATTTCAAGAGATCTTTTCCTGCACCACTACAATCCAAAGGAAGGTTAATGTTCCTGGGCTGTGCTAGTCATCTCTAGCCTTCTCCTCTGGACACTAGCCATCTATTTTCACAATCACAGTCTCTCCAGCTGTGCCTGCTGAGATGCAAAGGTGACGAAAAGGGGCAGGGGATGAAGTAAGGTCGTCTTTCTCTAAGCACGCTGCACCGGGTGCTTCATCTCACCTTGTCATCCCTTCATATTGCAAGCATATGGTAGTGCATTGTGCTATACATTTCATACATATCTATAAGACAGAGTCTCTTCTAAGAATGATCTAGCAGGAATGTTGTTGCCTGGCCAAAAGGAACTGTTTTCTCTAACTCCTGCTGGTGGACATGAAATACAGACTCTCAATTAGCCGTGCATTTAAGTCAACATATTCTAATGCATTAAATGTGTTATGCAATGTATTATTTACTGCTACAAGGGGTTAGGAGTATAGCTGAAGAAAGTAAAAGGGGAATGCAGTGGTTCCTCCTCAAGGTAGTTTACCCTTGCTTTTCTTGAGGGAACGTATTCTTCAGGAGTGTTTACCTTTCCAGCCCCTGAAAATGAAGCCTTTCTGTCAGTCACATGCTGTTCACAAGCACATGACTTGGTCACCCATGCTGTACAGGATCGTTCCTGCATCTTTTTTACCAAGTTGAACATTTTAAGCAGACTACTGAAAAATAATTTAAGCCTGGGTTTTCAAATGGGTTTGAAGGGAATAAAGAGGCAAATGTCAACTGACTTCCAAGCAGTATAATCTTTTGTGTCTCTGGAAATGAAAGTGAGCTGGGCCATACTAAGTTCAGGGACTTACATTCATGGAATCCTCCTGTTTCCAAGCATTTGTTGAGCAGCTTTGCTTTCCTATTGACAACTAATACAGGGCTCCCAAATCTTGCTGGGCAGTACAGGACTTCCATTCATGAATATATTCTAAAATACATTATTTAAAACTCACCCAGATCCTACAGAGATGTCAAATTGCACACAGTGGTGTAGAACTAATCAGAGATAGCAACCCAAGTCATAAATAGGGCAGATATTCTAAACAGCTCAAAGAGATTTATACTAGAGGGTTATTTTAAGACTGAAGGTACATATACTGTAGAGATGAAGTTAAACAAGCGTACTAAAAACAGAAAGGAAGAAAGCTTGCGAAGGGCCTGGATGTGAATAGAGTCTGCAAATACGAGGGAAGGAAGCCAGCTGCCATTCACACAGCGGGGCAGCAGTGCCTGTCTGCTGGCCAATGCCGCGTGGCATCAGGAAACTGCCTACGTCTATGTGAAATGCCCTGCACGGGGAACCTCTCATCATGACCACAGCCTCCAGATGCTGGAAAGATAACCACTAAGATCTCTAGATTAGCAGCAGTATAAAGAAAACGCAGCACCCTATTCCAAGCTATGCAGCCTCTTTTCCTACAGCTGCTTTCTATGCTAATTCAAAAGCAAGCAACATCTCCGAACTACACGCCCCGCTTTCTAGGAACTAATTCAACTGCTCCCGGACTGCAGAATGTCCATTGCCAGAAAACAGGGAAGTGGCAACCATGGTGGTAAGAGGATCGCACCAAATGTCAGTGTAGTAAGATTCATGCATAAGTGTACCCGTTTTTTCAGCTGCAATGCACAGCCTCTGTACATAAATTCTTCCCTTGGCGCAGGCATTGTGCATTTGGTCCAGTTCTTTGAGAACTCAGACCCTTATCTGTATGCAGACTGCTTTTGTTCTGAGTCTTTATTCATGTTCTCCCTCTCTTCTTAATTAACAGCAAACAGTTATGAATATTAAAGAAGAAATTAACAACAGTGTAAATAATTTCTGGGTGTTTGTAGATTCCAAATTTAGTTTTTAATTAACCCCCACTGGTTTCAAAAAAGCTGTTTAAGAAAAATATATCCTTTCAAAATTTCCCTTGCGTTTCAGAAAGGAAAAAGAAATAAGAGCATAAAATGGCAGTTTCGCTTTGCAGACACCGGTGTATGAGGGTGTAATTCTGGTGCTATTTCTCCTCCACTCAGTTTGGTTTCGGACCTGGTTTCAACAGAACAATTCACATCCTCCCTCCAACAAAGCGCAGGGGCCTGGCCAAACACTGCGTAACTACGATAACACAAGCCCATCTTCTGCAGAGGTAAAAGCATCCAGCTGTGATTCCCATTAGGTAAGACTAGAACATAGGAACCGGGTGACCTTAGCGTCGGCTGACCCCCACATCCTAGTCGCTGCCCGTAGCTAATACCAGGTGCTTTTGAGGAAGGTACTAAAAGCCCCAATGTAGCCACTACAGAAGTTACCTTTTTATGGGTATGTCCCTTTGTCACCCAAGTCCTGTGGCTTTGGGGATTCTGGTTTGGTTTGTATAATTCTCCTCACAGCAAATCTGTATGTCCTTATTAGCCATTTCACCACACAGTCTGCACAGGTGACCTGACCAAGCTATTCTCCTTCAGCTCTTGTCTGCAATCAGGGTCACACAGTAGTATCTTCTGGAATGAAGGAAAGGAAATTCCTCACCATTTTTTCTAATGGTGAGGAATTTTTTTCCCCCAGTGTTTTAGCATTCGTGTAACCTGAAAGTACATGCCTTGAAAGGAACCTCTACTGCATACACAGCCAAGCTTCTGTGTATCATAACAAGAGAAACTTGCCTCTGTCTATTTTACACCTCTTGAGAGGATACAAAGGAGACATCCCCTGCCACTGATCTGTGTGCAGCAAGCCCTGGTGAGACACTGGGAGTTCTGCATGGGAGGCAGCTCAAAGAGGGATGCTCCAAGAAGTCTAGTTTAAAGATGCCCGGTGCAGGCAGCGGGGTAGCTCATCCTCTCCCTTGTACATAACACCCATTAGCAATGAGTTATCCACGTTCACTGGGAGGGGGCCACAGCCTGGTGCTGCTTTCTCACCAGCACCACTCATCCCCTCCGCTGCTGGGCACACATGTACTGGAGAAACAGTCCATGTTCTGCACTCAGCCTGAAAGCTGCACTACAGACAGAAATTTCTAATTAGAAATTCTAATTTGGATTCCAAAAAGGTACCTTCAGACCGACTGACAGATATTGATGGGTCTTGTCTCCTCTGGAACAGCTGAGTGACAGTATACTTCCATAGAGAAGACATATAGAAAAAGATATTACATTTGAAATACTATTTTAGGTACAGATGTTGAGGTCTTATTTGGAAAAATTCTTTTCAGGTTAAAAAAAAACCCAACACAACACTGCTGAGTCTGTACAAGAACTTCATCCATCGGGAGGAGTCAAACAACTGCATTATTCTTTGACCCACAATTAACACGTTTTATAAAAAGGAAGAAAATATATTAGTTTTACCCATCTCTTGCAGTTTTTTTTTTTGAGATTCCATTTTATCCTAAGAGAGTAGTTGTATGGCAATATTAAACCAGCATGCACTTTAATAAGAAAGTGGATTAACTGCACAACTGCCAACACAGAGATGCCAATCAACAGGACCTACTGCTACAAAGGAGGGTGGAAGCTGTCATTCACAGAGCTGGGATGCACACAGGTGCTCTGCCTCCACACCAGGAGAAACAAAACCCTTCGAGTGAGAAAGCAGCCAGGAGCCAAAGAGGCTGTGCCCCAGCACAGCTGAGCACACTGGACTGGTTTTCCAGAGAAGGAACTAGGAACAGAATGAGAGCCCAGGAGCACATCTGGGAAGAAACAGAATTGAGACCAAATCCCTATAAAAACAACATCCAGTGAGCAATACAAAACACTGTGGCAAGTATTCCCAGAGGATTTCCATCCACACTAAGTCTTCCTTGCTGCTTGTGCGAGGCAGTGCTGTGAGCCCATTTCTTCACGCTCAAACTGGAGAGGGGAACAGGCTCCCATGGGAATCTGCCTCCACCCTATACTTGGTAAGCACCAGATGGACCCCAGCAACCCCACCACAACAGAGGAGTGTGGGGCCAGGCCCAGAACACCACATCTTCTTACCTCCATCCATTGTGACATTTACCACCCTAGCAGAGACCTCTATCAACACAGGAACACACTTTCTCTCATACTGAAAAGCCTCAGCACAGCAAAATGGATCTCCTAAACAGAAGCAGCATATTCCCAGGGGGAACAAATCTTTACCATCTTCAGTGGGATTCACTGACAACAAGTTCAAGTCTCATCCAGGAAAGCAGCGCAAGCTTTTCTGAACCAGCACCAGCAGCTCAAGAAGAAAACACAAAAATCAGGACAGCAGTCAGTCACACACACATTGATTTGGCCTCACACACAACTCACACCACCAGCAGCACAACTCTGCCCTGCCTTGCAGTTTGCTGATCCTGTGACAGACCTTGTAGCTGCTCAGGAGTTGGACAGGAAGCAAGAATTTGGTGGCAGGTGCTCAGCACAAGAAACGTAGCCATGGCCACGTACCAGATACAAGTACGGGAAGCCCCCTGCCCACACAAGCTGGTTTTCATGCTACCTGGGCTGTTAGCAATCTTCAATCCCTACACATTAGAAGTTAATCCTGCCTCAGGCTGCATTAACTTACACATTAGCTCTTTAATGTAACAACCACAGTACTGAAAAAAGAGTGTCTTCTGCTACAAATATTTTCCCATATGACTCCACTCACTTCCTAATTACAACATTCTCTACTCTCTTTTCAGGAGATCTTTCATATGTAGCTTTAACCTGGAGTTATCATGGCAATATCCCACAAAGGTGCTTTTATCTTGTGCACAGTGATTTGAGCCTGGTTTTGGGATATCTCCACCACCACCCACCCACTCGGTGGTGCACGGGGAGCGAGCGATGTGACAAATGGCCAGGGCTGCTGCTGACCAGACAGCAAAAACTGCAAATCTTCCGAAGAGCCCTCTGTGCAGTTTGCTATTAGCGGTGGGGTCATGGGAAAGGTGCTACCTATTTGCAAACACATGCACAGATCAAAGCATCCTGAATTTCAGGACAAGTGATGATTTATTAAAAAACTCATACTAAATGCCTAATTTATAAACTATTTATAACCCAGCAGGGGAGCAGAAGCTTAACTGTTTTACTTACTGCTGTCCATGCAAAACAAGTATTTTAAGAACAAGCTGGATTGATTTCCAACTTGTATAAATCAGGCTAACTTCACCAGCTCTAGTTTTATATTCATAAACACAGAAGAATTTGTGTGTAAGAAACACTCCCCCCCATTAATCAGAATGATATCTTTTGCTGTCCTAAAAACAAATAGCTATTTGATAAAGATACTGTCTTAAAACAGTTAAACCAACAGTCCGTTAAATTGCACGCTTAGGCAACATTTACAGAAATAGCTCAGAAAAAAAGCATTTGTACAAATTAATGCAAGAAAGTCACTAGAATAAGAAAAACAAGATTGTTGTAAATAGGCTTCTGAAACTATTTCACAGGAAAGTCGCTAATGAAATCCTTGGAGAGACTAGGCAATCTTTAGTTCAACAATTCAACTTCAGGATTGTGGTTTGTTTTTTTTTTTTCTACCTTTCGGCATTTTCAGATGTTCCCCAAGGTGCCTGTGCTCTGAAAATACCTTTATGGTAAGACAAGTTCAAACACAAAAGCAAATGTATTTTCTGTCACTTTGGTAGGGTGAGGTTGTCACCGTATTGTTCATCAACATCCCTGGCAGATCGACAGCTACTGAATCAAGCAGGTGTTAAGCTGAAACAAAGCTGTCTACTGCAAGGTGATAAAATGTCGTTTGGTTAAAGCACAAGTTCCTGATGTCTCAGTAAATGGCCCTCCAGTTGTTGGAGGATTGTAAAAATCCTTTCCCCATGCAACTTAATCCCCATCTAAACAGGGTACCCCACTCCCGGGCTTATTCCTGTATAATAACTTAGCTTCCCTCTCCCCCAAGGCCATTTCAAGTGCCACTCCCCTTACTTCAAAGCAAACAAAAGCTAACCTGGAGGTGCCAGAGGAGAGTATGTCCACCGGACCACAATGCCAGGGCAAGACCCTTGCCACAGTTACACGACTGATCGCTCTGTCAGGGTAGGTCTGAGTTACTTCACCGGGAGGACAGCCACCACCCCTCTCGGCAGACCCCTGCACATCCCCACTGCCCCAGGGGCCACGATACCCCCCTGCCTCTGTTAATTTACTGTCTTTTTAAACTGTCTCGTTACGAGCAGAGGTTGCCATTTCATCAGAGAGGAGCAGATTTAAGCACGTCGCGTAACTCTGCTGTGATCTATGCACTGCTGAAAGGTGCAGTGCACCACAGCAAGGTAAGTACAGTCCATCCATCCCACAAAGTGCTCACAGTCTCCATTATTGCTGGGATCATCTACTGCACTTTTAGTTTGAGAGTAATGTCGTGTGTTGATGCCTTGCAATTTGATGGGTCCTCCATTCATTAGTAGTAATAAAAGAACCACTTTTTTTCATTAAATTATTCTAAGTGACAGAAAAAAACCCTCTTTCTTAAGATGAGCATATGCACAGCTGCATTTTTTTCTCATGCAGTTGGGATCACTCCTCTCAGCACATTAATATTGCATTAGAGAATGTAGATCGCTTTTTCATTCTTAATTGGTACTTAAAATTTCTCTCTAGTGAAAATACTGATTGATTTGGTGTTTAAATGAACTTGTTCATTGCAACTGCAAATATCCTGAATACTAAGTAGCTTAAAATAACTTAACATAATAAAAAGATAGATTGACTAAGCCTAACAAAAAGTGCTATTAAAATTAAAATTCTCACTTCGTAGCTATTGTGCAGCGTCACTGAATAAATAACATTATGAAAGAAATCTGGAATAAATCTGCCATAATTATGCTACATTTTTGTGCACCGCTAGCATTGAGGGGTCAAAAATTATGAAACTGTTAAGAAGAAGGGATCAGATAATTCATGATACTGAAGTCACACTAATTATATTTGCTTCTACTTTTCTAAGTCTTACCAGATTTCATCCACAAGATGAAATCTGCATCCACGAGACCTAGCATTTCAGTTTCACAGATGAATAAAAAGCAAAGCGCAGTTAAATCTGACCTGTTCAAATTATCTACAATAAAAATAAACCACCAAAGTTCGGTAAGAGTTGAGAGGCAGCTGCATTTCTGGTGGGTTTTCCTCCTCTCAGGTGCAAGTGTTTGGTGATCAGCCATCCCCACCACTGCACATGGCAGGTGCTCCCAGCTGCTCCAGGAGCTCCATGGAAGGTTCTAGATAGAGACTAGCAGGTGTGCAGAGCAAGATTTTCTCTTCCTCTGTAATGTGCCTCGGCAATCTTCAAACCAGAAAAGGGACAGTACCTCAGTCAGAAAACGCTAGCTGTTTTTACTGTTACTGCTCCAAGTAACCTGCACAAAGCTGAAAGTGGTGACAACGCAGGAAAGGCACAAAAACTGGGAAACCCCGCGGTTAGCAGCAGGTTTGGATGAAACGCACCGAGCAATAGCAACACGGACAGTCTCAAAGGTGAACCTTAGAAGGAACATTTAAGAATTACCTGTGGGCGAGCTGTGCTGGTCGGTGGCTGCCGGGAGCTCAGCAGGAGCTGGGGCCGCAGGCAAGGGCAGAGTTAAAGCTGGCCAGGGAAGCACAGGCACCGCCAGGGCTGCAGCCGGGGATCCTGCCACACTCAGGCCCCTCTTCTGTGCTCTTTCCTCTTGCCTTCCTAGAGTCACTTCGCCCGGTGAACCCAGCTCAGCCCAGAAGGACCGAGGAAGATGGCTGCCCAGGAAGAAGGGCAGCTTTCTAACACCTCCTTAGGGGCTGGGCAAGGAGCTCAGGCCAACCAGGGCAGCTCTCGGCACCTCCACCCACCAAAAGGCTGTGGTGAAAAGTGGCTTCACCTGGCTGCTGCACCCAGGTGTGTTGTCAGCATTTCACAGGGCTGTGCTAGCTCAGTAGGAGGCATTAAACAAAAGACAAAGCTGGGGATTTAATATGGGGTCTCTGAAGAGCAGGGTGAAAAGGCAAAAAGGAAGTTCAATAACATACTCCAAGCTTACGGTCCTTATCATTTTTGTTCAATGTAATCTAATCCGATTTACCTTCACATACAGATTTATTAGGACACTCGTTTGCTCAACAGAGAAGATATGGTCTTTATTTAACAGCCCTTGCAGGGTTGTTTTGGTTTGGTTTGCCTTATTCAAAGTTTCCTTTGAAACAGAAGCAGAGGGGTATATCAGTCCACATTTTTCTACTCATAAATGATTTGTTTTTCTTTATATAAAGTGCCTTGAAAAAGTCTCTGACTTTCAGGCAATGCTGAGCCTGAAAGCCCAGCTTTTTAAGTGAGCACCCAAAACTGAAGATTCTACCTTTGAAAGCAGAGGTTATATGTCAGAACTTCATTTTTATCTTCATTTTGCAGAAATGAATTTATTGTTAATGCAGCTCAATGTTATGCTTTGTTTTGTCATTCCCTATTCTGCTCAGCAGCATTGTTGATTGTTTCGTCAGGAGTGGTCACAACTCAGGAGAAGAGGGCTTAGGCAAGTCAATTAACACCGCTGTAGAGCAGAGCCCAGGAGAGGAATGGACATATGGCACGCAAAGATGTGCAATTTGCTATTTTTTAATTTCTCAGTAAACAGAGTGAGCTAGAGGACATTCTTGGTCACATTAAGATGAAAGACCAACTGTAGAGCTTTACTAATCTGGCCTCACTTAAAATTCATAGATGTTTTACATGTCAAGTAACATAACCTCTTGAAAATATACAGGAATGAGATTTAAAAACCAGGATTCTTTTGCTGGAGCAAATATTTGCTTTCATTACACATTCATCAGGCTGGGAGAAGGGCTGGAGGGCAGAATTTGGGCCGTTTGGCATTTATTAAAAAAAATCCTTTGTTAGACACAAAAATGTCCTAATAGGTCACCAAATTCCTATCATTGTGCCACTACAGCCTGACCCATGTTTATTTCCTCATATGCATCTAATCAATTTTTATAGCTGCTCTGGAGTAGTCAATTAAGAGTTCTATTAATAGTAATGAATCAGCTCCAGCAGGCAGGAAGTATCTGCCAGGATTTCCGTGTTGATATTTTTGTTTGTTTTCACTGTGAGAAAGAGAAGTGCATTCAAAAAGAAGAGGCCTCACCGACACAGGTTGTGCAGGCCACGGGCAGAGGTCAGCGTCCCGCTGCGTGAGCCAGCACAGCAGAGAGCAAGCAGGGCCTGTGCAGGGTAGGGTGCTGGAAAGTGATGCTGTTGGCAGTATGGAATGTTTATTTTCCAGTTTTCCATGGCTGGAAGCTCCCCAAACTTGAATTGCATGAATTCCACGTGGTGTCTTCTTAAGCCAGTATGTGGCCTTCCAGGGAAGCTTTTTTAACCAGCCAATCTCATGCTTACGTATGCACACTCTTCCTTGCAGTTCTAATAAAGACAGGAAAAAAAAGCAGGTTTTGACCTTTCTGGCCTTTTTTATGCTCTTTTTCTCCTTATGAAAGTGCTGCTTCTCAGGTGTTAGCAAGGAAGGTCACCCATTGATCAACAAGCCACAACAGCAACAACAAAATAGGATGTGACAGTGGTTCTGGCAGCTAAAATGAAAAATGAATCTGTCTGTCTCTTGCTCGCCAATTCAAAACCAGGTTAACAGTACCTGAAATTCATCACTATCTAATGTCTTTGTGAGATGAGACTGATGTCAGTTTAATTTAATAGGCCAGGCTGAAAAATGCGACAGTCCAATAATTGATTCATGAGTAGATTAGACATCACAGCCTCAGGGGTGGCAACATCCACCAAAGGGCGGGGACGATGGCTGGGGCAGTAGCAGCATTAGCTGCCTCATTTTAGTCCAGCCTCCAAGTCTCCAGACCCCCCAGCCTGTCCCCACACCCCGGCACAAGTGGGCAGACAGGAACACACCTTGGAAACAAAAGCATAGCCTACATTACCCATTAGGAGAGCAAACAGGGGAAACTGGTGCTGAAGATGTCTGTGCTGTATACCCTGCTGGGAATAAACCAAGGACTGCAAGGTACAGAGCTGTCAACCAGGTGCTTTCTGCAAGGTCTGAAATTCACTGAATAAATAAAGGGAGAAAAGGGAGATGAGAGGCCTTTTACCACTTTCAACGACGTTCTTGATGACTTTCCTCCTTCCAGATAGGTGCACTCTTCTCTCCTTACCAGATGCCCCTAACAGCAGCCACTCACCCTTGTGCTGCTGTTTTCTCTTCCTGCTCTTTCACTGCACACTCTTTTCTTCCATAGTATGCAGTGCGGCACCCTCTTTTCAAAACATTTCCCAGTTCGTGCTAAGAGGCCTCCAACAACTCCATAATGCATTCTTCAGCAGACACTCACACTAGATTAGGGCTGCCTTATCCTTGTATCATTATAGATAACTAGCAAATCACTTACGGGAAGGGAGTAATTGGGGTTTTTTTAATTACCATCTTTTATTTACAGACTCTGGAATGGATATAATAATGTTTGCACAGTACTTTTCTGGTTTTCATGCAAATTGTAAGCACAGGCATGATAAACTGTGCTGCACTTCATAGTACCAACATGAAAGATAAATTCACTTTTAGCACATATTTTAATTAAACCTTAATTCTACACTAAATTCAAATTTTGCCAGAAAATGGTAGTTATTTGGATAAACGCTGCATCATTTATGGTGCTCCTATAGTGTTTTATTGGGACAGAAAAGCAAAGTGTCTCCAACAGCTAAAACTCCTCACTGAATGTAGGAGAGTAGCCCAAACCGAGAGTTCTTAGCAATCTAGGAGTTACCACAACAAATTTTACATGGACCAGAGCACCTTTAAGCATCCCTTTCAGATGTCAAGGATCCCACCTAACCTATCATTCACTACTGCCAATGGCATCTTTTAATTCAATCTTCTGAGGACATGAATATTTCTTACACTGTGAATATGATCCTAATATAAGTGGATGAGAGGAGAGCAGAAGCGGTAGAAATTCATTAGCTTATTCTGCTTTTAGTAAAGTAAGAGAATAACAGTAATCAAACTTGGAAACTCCTGAAGCATATAGGTGATGTATATTCAAGATAACATAAGTATAAAAATGATCCATAACTATTAAAAAAAACAACACCAACTATTCTCTTTTTAAATATGCCTGGGCATTATTCCGGAAGTTTTCTCCCTGGAAACATTGGGGTTGGACTCAAACACAGATTAAGTTTTAATAACCAGACAATATATAAACAATAGTCATTCATTAGCCCTTCCGACTGTAACGAACCAGAGGGTGCCATGTACGAATTACTAAACAGAAACTTCGAAAGATACAAACCCAGAATCCATACTGGAAACCACACAGAAACCACACAATAAGTGTAGCTGCAAAAAATTAACTTCACAAAGCAGGAGTTTGAATCATAGAGTCATTCTGGTTGGAAGAGGCCTTTCAGACTGTCACGTCCAGCCGTTAGCCCAGCACTGCCAGGTCACCACTAAAGCACGTCCCTGAGCACCACATCTACATGTCTTTCAGTTTCCATCCTACTATATTACAGGCAACTAGGACATAATCTGCATGCCCGTAAATGAAGAGCTGCTGTATCTAGGCTCGGATTTACTGCCATAATTGAGAGACAGCATTTTAAAGCCATTGCTGGCCACCACAACTGTTACTACGACATCAGTGCCTTAAACTCAAACCAGCTCAGATTGCAACAAATGCTCTGTAGACCCTTAGAAATGACATGTCCAGCTCCACAGAACTCACAGCACTTTTTCCCATGGATAACACGTTAAGTTTTCCTGCCAAACATACTGGTCAAAGGAAACCAGTCTGCTGCCTAGAAAGTGTAAAAGCAAACCCCGGAGCTGCGGGTTTGGTTTGAGAAGTAAACCCTGAAATGTGGTGATCCACCCTCTTTTAAAGTGTAAGAGACAGATTCTCACCCCATGTACAATGTCAGCATTTCAGTGGAGTCCTTGGTGTAAACTGTCAGCACATCACGGTCAGGATTTGCCTCAAGTCATCTCGTCTCTCAGATTAAAAGATAAACTGAACACAGGTGAGGTCAAAGCATTTTTATACCTGTAATGATAAACAAAACTAATAATTCTTGATGATACTGTTTCAAGAGCAGTAAGAGATTAGTCTGTCCTCGTACATGTACACACTGCTTATCCTCTGAGGAAAGTACAGTCCAGCAATTGTTTGTGGCTACAGAAGATCTCCAATTTAAGTGCCAGGTAGAAAGTTCAGATTAAGAGACTTTTCAGGGTACTACTTTCCCTCCTCCACAAGTACACATGTACCACTCAGCACTGCTCAGGACTAAGAACACCAAACACTCAGAGACATTTTGAAATTCGAACTTACCTGCGAGGCCAATTCTTCGTCATAACAACTAAACACTTTATACATTGTAGTACATGCCCAGAGGTCTACTCAGGCAACAAGGACCATCTTTTGGTGCGTATGATGTCGCACATCTCCACTTTCTCTCATAGGAATTTATACACTAAAATTAATTTCAATAATACTTCTGCTGACACTGACAATGCAGGAAATACACTTCAGACAAGGAAAGAACTAAAAAAGAAATCTAAATGGAAAAAAAAATGCAAAATAAAAGATTAACAATTTAGAATTATTTTACAAAGCCAAAGGAATAAAATATGGTCAGTATAAGTCACAGCCATTCTGTAAAGGAAATACTTCCTGATATCTTGGCCCCACATCACTGGCCCCATCTTGTGTCCCAGTCATTTTTAAAGGATGCTTTACACAGTAAATAAGGATGGAGGTGGGGAAGAGATGGGAAAAAAAAAACCCAGTCTCCTCTTAGGAAAATAAGACTTAATTAAAAAGTCTGCCATTGCTCTACACTTAATTAGGGCTAACACAGCTGTTAATAAGTTTCTGATTGATAGTAAACCTGATGTCTGCACAGAAAACTACTTACTTGGTTCAAAGACGCTGATAGTTTCATACAGAAAAAGGATTCTGTTTTGTAATTGTGCATAATGTTAATATTTGAAACATCCTTAAGGGTGATTGTACCTATTAAAATTTCATATGTGAAATGAGAAATAAATGAATTGGTGTTGCATTTTTAAAGGATCAGATTACTGTTGATTAAAGCTTTGTCTACACTTGAAATTTCCCAGTAGAACAGCTCTACTGGTGGTTGCAATAATAGGAGGACAAGCAGAGATAGGCTGCCAGCAACTGCTATTTAAATTACAATGTCACACAGACCTGATTTGTAATGGGTAATACAAGACATTGGTTATAACAGTTAATCTGCCAACCTAGCTACTCTTACCGAGTGTGTAAAAGACAAAAATGGAACAAAAACCAGAACAGATGGAGTCAGAAAGTCTGTGTTTGTCAGTGAAGCTGAGCTACAGATTGGGGTATTTATTCACAGCAGGGTAATCTGAATGCTACCATGAATTCTCAGCCTACCTGAGAGGTTAAATATCAAGCAACACTAAGTGAAGGAGAAGAGGAAGTGGAAGGACAGAGCAAGAGAGGGAAAGATAGGCAAAATGATTTGGAAGTAGAAGAAGGAAGCACGTGAGGATGGTAAACTTTATAGACATAAGAGGAAAGAGAAGCAGGCCTCTAGAGGGAAAGGAGAAAGAAGAAATTCCCCCGCAATCTGCTTGTAATTTTTCAATAGCACTCCTCCACATAGCAAATACAGTGAAGAGACTAAAGTAAGCTCTGAGGATTGAAAGGGAAACACAGAGAAAAGCCACATCAAAAGTAGAAACAAGAAAGAGATTTGTGGAAGAAACCTTTTGACAAACGAAAAAAAAAAAAAGAATTCAACAGAGAAAATGTGGGTATTGAAAAGGAGTGGAAAATGGCATCGAGAAAAAAAATGAAAAGGAAGGAAAAGGAAAAATGCATGGAGCTTATTGTAAGAGCTCTGTTTTGTTTAACAATAAGCTTAACTGTAGGAGTTGCTGACATGATGAAAGTTTCTTCTTCAGCCTTTGGGAAGATGGTGTTCTACTCTTCTGGAATTCCAACACAAGCTCAACCTCTTGGCACCTCCCAGTTGCTCCCATCCACAGTCTGGCAACATTGCCTTTGGGATACATCCTACCTGTATCCTAATTCCTCACCCCCTTCTTTCCCTGACACAACTCAGCTTGGGGCAGGAGGCAGGTTACAAGCCATAGATCTGACAGGCTGCTGCCCTCTCACGTGAGCCCCGCAGCCCTCCACTCTACATCAAGAAAATGCCCCGTCAGGACAATACTGGATGTACGTGACACACGAGGCAAACACAGGGCATACATCTGGTCTGCAACAAAAGGCACGCGGAGTTGTGAAAACCAGAACAACGTACAAAATAAATGCAGGAGTGCAAAGGAAAAGAGAATGAAGTCAGAACAGGTGAGATAAAGTCAGGTCTGTTTAGGAAGCAGCCACAAAAGGTGTGCTCTAACCAAAATTGGCCAAGATCTACAGACCTGAGAAATCATTTAATGCCTCAGGATAGGAGAATCACCCATGAGAAGTAAATAGCTCACTCTCTAAAGGTAAATTACACTTACTGTGTTCTGCTAGTGCTGTAACAGTGACATAACCCTCTGATGTGAAGTAGTGCATTTTCAAGCTTCCTTGGTTCAAAAGAGCAGAGGGTGGTAGAAAATGTCAGCATGTCTGCTGGGCTTCTGAAAATTTTATCTGTGTTACAAAGAAGTGCATCTGATAATGCCACTAGATGGTGGCATTCAGTGCAGCCTCAGCAAGCTTGCCGATGACACCAAGCTGTGTGGGGTGGCTGACATGCTGGAGGGAAGGGAGGCCGTCCAGAGGGACCTTGACAGGCTGGAGAGGTGGGCCCATGCCAACCTCAGGAAGTTCAACATGGCCAAATGCAAGGTCCTCCATCTGGGTTGGAGCAATCCCAGGCACCGATACAGGCCTGGCAGTGACTGGCTCGAGAGCAGCCCTGAAGAAAAGGACTTGGGAGTACTGGTGGATGAGAAACTCAACGTGAGCCAGCAGTCTGCTTGTGCAGCCCAGAAGGCCAATCGTATCCTGGGCTGCATCAAGAGAAGCGTGGCCAGCAGGTCAAGGGAGGTGATTCTCCCCCTCTACTCCACTCTCGTGAGACCTCACCTGGAGTGCTGTGCCCAGTTCTGGAGCCCTTGTTACAAGAAGGGTATGGACATGCTGGAACGTGTCCAGAGAAGGGCCATGAGGATGGCTGGAGCACCCCTCCTATGAGGATAGGCTGAGAGAGCTGGGGTTGTTCAGTCTGGGGAAGAGAAGGCTCTGAGGAGACCTTATCATGGCCTTCCAGTATATTAAGGAGGCTACAAGAAAGCTGGGGAGGGACTGGGATCAAAACTGGAGGTGAGTAGATTCAGATTAGACATTAGGGAGAAGTTCTTCACCATGAGGGTGGTGAGACACTGGAACAGGTTGCCCAGAGAGGTGGTGGCAGCCCCTGGAGATTTTCAAGACCAGGCTGGATGGGGCTCTGAGCAACTTGATCTAGTGGGAGGTGTCCCTGCCCATGGAGGGGGGTTGGAAAGAGATGATCTTTAAGGTCCCTTCCAACCCTGCCAATTCTATGAATCTATAGCAGAATGCCAGCACCCTCAACACTGTGCCCTGACAGGGCAGAAGTTTACCACTGTGCAGCTACAGTGATCAGGTAGGATTGCCACGAGTTGCCTAGTGAAGCAGCCACTGTTTTAATAACGAGTCCAGACATGCCCTTCAAGCAACTGTCTCACTAAATGAAAAGAACGAGCAGTGTCAGTTTACAGACGAGGAGGTAGTTATTCAGGCCACAATCTGACCTAGCATTTTGGTGTCCTGAGAACCAGAAAGCAGTCTGGACTTTGTAAGAGATTTGAACCACATCAAATAAAAACACTGACTATTAGAGCTCGTATGTGGAGTCGACTTCGCTACTCTGTGAGTGCACAATAAAAAGAGAAAGCACAACTTCCCCCTCAAAGTGAAATTCTTACTGAATTCTGTCAGACGAGCATAGCAATCTGTGACTGTCTCACACTCGCTGTGTTTTGTAGAACACAGCCTTTGTGCCCGGCCACTCGACAGACTTGACTTTGATCCGATCTGAAAAATGGAAACCAGAAGATTAATACTCCACCAAAGCTGCCTGATTACACTGACAGCTGTGTTCTTCAGTGAGAGTGAGATAATACCATTTTAATATTATATGACATCGAAAAGCTCTTGGTTTACTGTAAATAAGATCTCTCCAAGTTTTCACATATGCACAGGAACAATTTTGGCCGTGTAATAAAAATACTTCACATCTAAATAAAATTAAGGCTATCATGACTCTAAGAGGAATTTCAAGCTTATTGTGGAAATCAGGAGATATTTAAGTAGATGTTGTCTCCTCAGACTGATATTCTCAGCAAATTATTTTGAATAAGCCACAACACGGAATGTAATATACTTAAGAAAACGTTTTCAGCCAGCAAGGAGTGGGTATACTTTGCTCACAACATGCACCACAATGCCAGTCTACTGGCAAGTCCTCCTCTTAGAGAATGACTTTGTCTTTGGAACAGTAAATCACATCGCAATTTACACATATGTATAATAAACCTAAGCTTAATAATAGCTCATCCTTTTGAAAATGAAGATTAATTAACTCGTAAAGGCCATTACTATAACACCTGTTTTATTTAAATCATTTAATCAACACCCTAGAAATTCAGTAGTGAAAACCATAGCAATTCCATTGTACAAAAAGAAACACATTTCCTGTTCGTCAAGCTTAAAATAAGTTCTTCTTAAAAATAAGCAATTGACAGCAACCTAAAATAGCAATAACAAATTCCATAGACTGAAGCACTCGTGCTATAATGCCTCAAGTGAATTTATAAGCAATTTCCTAGAATATTCTGAGAGTGTAAAGCACGCAGTTATCAGGAATCCCTGTTACAGATTCTGGCCTCATTTTTCCCCCTAAATGTTTGTGACAAAAGTAAAGAAAGTAAATTCAAGTAAAACATAGCATAATGGATTTGTGAAAGCAAACTGCCTACCTGGCGTGGTGCCTGTCAGTAGAGCAAATAAATTGCATACATTTTTAGACAATTGTATAATTTGTACTCTGTCAAAAATACCACCAGCGGATGTCCTCTTACAGGTTAGGAGTTCACACTGCTCTCCCATCTTCTTCAGTGCTAAAGGAAAGCTAAAGCTTTGTGAGTAAAGGGTTCAGGAGATTAAGGAGGCAAACACTTCAGGATGTATTTGTCCATCTTTTATACAGTTTGCTCATCTCGGCACAAGCAATAGTTGTTTGCTTGTGTTAAGAGTTAAGAGCTGATGGATGTCCTGTGATTTCTTCTGGGTTCTGAATGAGGCAGCAGACACTTCAGTAGGCTTTTATTTCCCAGTTCCTGGGTGGAAGGCACTAAAGATTTGTCCAATTCTCTCTTCTTTTCTTGGCAATCTTGATTCCACTTTTAGAAAACTTTGGAGAAACTGACCTACCTGTGGGGGACTACAATTAATAAAAGAAAATAAAATACAGACTACCAAATACATTTGACCTTGCTGTGATGGTACTGAGAAGATGACAAGACATACCATTTACCTTCGTGCCTCGGCATCTTTAGCACTGTACACAGTGCTGGTGTCCACATCTCGGGAAGGATGTAGTGGAGTTTGAAAAGGTACTGAGAATGGCAATTAAAATAATCAAAGGGATAGGGAACTTGTTAGGAGATTAAAGTCTGGGACTCTTCAGTTTGGGGAGAAGGTGACGGAGGATGGAGGTGACTGAGATTTTATTTAATAGTAAATGGAAGCTGTTTGTTATGTCCTGCACTTCTACAGACATAGCTGTAAATTTTATTGAAGTTTGACTTCAACAAATCCAGGAACTATCTTAAAAAATATAACACCAGATAAATAGCCCTTAAACCAAATAGTTTGGTTTAAGCCCTACATTTTACTCTACAGTCAGATTAAAAAAAAGGAAAAAAAAAGTTTTTTCAAATGCCAGTCTTCTCTTTCCAGCACAACCCTGCGAGCACCACTACTGCTATTCTCTGTACTGCAGTCAGGAGAGAAGCAGATGTGGTCTTTTCACCAGAACTCCTTTAACTGTGGATCACAACAATTTGCAAGGGAACTTCAGCTCTTTCTACGAAGTAACAAGAAGAAAACCCAAAGAGTCAAAGAATGGCTCTGAGATCTTCCTATTTCTGTGTCCATCAGTATTTCTTTAGGTTACGGAGCAAATGAATGCGCGTAGACACCACTCCTGGTTTATTTAGCCTAATCTGGAATGGGCAGTGCAACCGTCTATGGCTCCAGAAGGAACAGTTTCCCTTAAACTGCCCAGGTTTCTGTTCTCTGAGCATACACTGAGTGAGCTGAAACTGGTTGGGTTTGACGCCTTTGGCCACTGGTAAAGCTGGTAATTATGTACCCGAAAGCCTGGAGAGAAAGGCAACTGCACACTATAGGCAAAGTTTATACACAACTCTGACAACTAGAGTTGTTCTGTTACTTATTTTTAAGGACTAATATTTTGCATTAATACTACCAATCTTCGGATGCTCACCGAGAGCGTCAGTAACAGCAGGGGTATTTTTTTCTAATATTAATGAATGCTACATAGTTACCAGGCACTTTGGGGTTTTTATCTGCACTGTACAGACCAGTAAACTGCAACACTGACAACAGAATTAGAGTGGCTTTTTTCTGAAGTCACATGGTGGATCCAACAGAGGAAAGAAGTCACACATGAGACCTTGTTTTAGAGCTCTTTCCCTCATCTTATTAGACTAGTGAGTCTTATTCAAGCTCCTATTTGTTTTCTTTTACACAAGAACTGGTATGTAGAAAGTATTTCCTTTGGTATATTTAACTATGTATACATACGTACCAAATGATCAAGGCACAAACACTCATATCCATTTGAAAGTTAAATTTCCATTGTGCAAAACACCCCATCTGCTGCAGATGCAGCTTTACATCTGCAAATATGACAAGGGTGGCCACAATTGATGACACACATTTTAAGTACTTTTGCACGAACAATTACGTAGCTAAATATGTAGCGTGCAGTGAATTGCGCCCACAAAACCAGAGGCTGAGTTTAGGCCTTTTTAAAAGATCTGGTTTTATAGAGTGCCAGGGAATTGCATACCACATAAAAGAGAAGAGGGGGTTTATTTCCTGGCAGTTTTTAAGAAAATAGGACCATTTAAGTTAATTATCTGTGTCAGCTCATTTGAACACCTGTTGGGTTTAATTCACTAGCGCCCAGTGCCAACTGTGGGTAGGAGTGGAGGTTTGCTAATTGACAGACTAGGGTGTTTCTTTTGTTTCCATTTCAACTTTTTTTCCTCCTCAATTTTTAGGAAGCAAACTGTAGCAGGATTAAAGATAAAATGCAGAGATATCCAACCACTTGTGGAAAATAAAACAAAGTATTTTCTCTGTGAACGCATCTAACATTCAAAGATTCAAGCCTGATGAACACCTTTATTCTGTTAGTCTTTGTGGCACATACACCAAGGAGAAGGGCGGGTTGAAGTGATCAAAGCATTACTCTGCAGTATTTTGGATTTAGATTTCTAGGGAACAAAAATTCAGTTACCATATTGGGGGTGGAAAAAGAGATTTTTAGGTAACACCGGAAAACTGAAAGCAGGAAACAGAACTAGTCTTGATTCATGATCAGACATTCAGAATCCAGGGAGCATTCTGCTAAAACAGTTAAAATATTGTAAAGAAAAGAGTCTTCAAATTAAGTATGATACACAGTAAACAGAAGAACAAGATGTCTGGAAATACTAAAAATGCTTCTGGTATCATGGGGCAAGTTGACAGAGCCAGAGAAAAACCTTGATGCATACAGAAAGGTCCTGGAGTTTAAAAACAAAACCAGTGTAACTATGAACAAGGCCAAAGGGAGCATTTGTCTTGCCTGGTTTCTTGATTCTTCTATACAGAAGAAAGCTGGAGACAATGCTTTTGATTTAGTACAGAGAAATCTTGAGTACAACCATTAATTAAAAAAGGAAAGTGATCACAGAAATGGAAAATCTAAACAGAAGATAACCAAGATGAAATAAACTTCCATGGACAGTGACAAACCCAGACATAATTACTGATAGTATAAACAAAAGACAACTTGCCTATTAGAAAAAACTATCCTAGAGTACAACTGCTGTTTGCTTTATTGAGATATGACAGCAGGACGCATTATTTTGTTGTTAGCAAAAATGTTGAAGTGATTTCAAGTTCCGTATTTTGTGCAGAGTGAAGGTGTACGTGTATTAAAGGGACCTGCACAGTACACATTTTAGCCCTTATGATTCTTGTCACAAGGCTGCTCTAAAGATCACAGAGAGTGATCCTCTCACAAGCTATCCAGCCTGAATGTCATCACGTCAGCCAAGGGAAGAAGCAATGCCATGCTCTTGCCCAGCACAAGCCTTTGCCTCTAGGCACATGCGTACTGTCAATGAAGCCTGGGTCTCCTGCACTGTCAACAAGTAGTGGGACCACGAGGCCTCACACAGAACAGTGGGATCTCTGCCAGTTCCTGAAAGAAAGGTGGGATTTGTACTGCATTCTGGCAGGAAACCGTCTGGTTTGGCTGTAACTGAGCTCCGAACTGCCCAGCACTGCCAAGGGAGGAACGTGTAGGTTCACAAAAAGATCCAGCTCAAGATAACTGAGAAAACATAAGATGGCAGAGAAGCCCCTTTGTTAAAGTGAGAGCTCTACGCAGATTTCTTCTCAGAATCATTACACATCTCGGTCCTTCATCGGATCAAATTTTTCAAGTCCTCACATACCTTTGGAAACCTGATTAAATAATTTCCAGAACAGGAATTCACACACATCCCTTTTGATGAACAGAGGTTGTAAGTCAGGCCTGAGGGGATTGGGGCTTTAGCCTTTTTTTTTTTTTTTTTTTTTTAAAAGTCAATCTGCCCCCAAAAGAAAGAAGAAATATCACACACAACTGTTATATTTAGAGTTCTGCTTTTACGCTCCAGTCAAGCATGCTCATGTACCTGTAAATTTCACCCCAAATCCCATCAATAACACAGAATTCTAAACCAGAGCTCACCTTCAGTGCGCTTTCAAAAGCTCTTCCAAGAAAAACAAACATCAGTTGTGGAGAGGAAAGAAGGAAAAAGCCAAGCTCACTACCTGGAAACTCCACCTTCCATTAAATCAGACCTAGAATTATATCAAATTCTCTTACTGGGAAGTGAGGAAAATGAGGTAGAGTATTCTTATGGTGAAAATATATCACAATCCATACAGTAAATAATATTAGTCAGGAAAAAAAAGGGGATTAGAGCATATTTTAATCATTTAGTTTAAAGTAATTAAAAATTCCAGTTTCAAACCAAAATATGTGTATCCGTCAAAATATTTATTGTAAAATAAGATTTACCCTATATTTCATGAATATTATACTCAGTGTATAAGTAAATACTATTGCAGATTATGCAGAAACAACAGGTAGTGGTAATACAGACTTTGTGTTTCATAGAAGCTTAAAAATATTCTGCTGTCCTATCATCTTTTTTGCTCTTACTTTGTAGCAGATGGGAAAAGTTAAATGTGTCTGAAAAAGTTTTAGCTGGTATAAAGATCAGAATAATCAAAAGTAGTAACAGAACTGCATTCATTAGTATTTCTGGTAAATAATTAATCAACCACCCTTTGCATAGCCCCCGGCCAAAACTATATATGGTCTCAAACTGACAACACGTAAACCTCCAGAGGTATACGCTAACTCGAACTCAGCTTGAGGTCATTTGTTTAGCTGCAAGTACATAGTAACTTTTAAATTAAAATTTTTATATTTAAAACTATTGTTCTGGAATATAAAATTGCTGCACCTATGTTTGAAATGCCAGTTTTAATCACAGGGAATGACTTATGAGTTCATAAATTTTTGGTACAGATGGTAGGGATTTCCTGGTGGGAGACTGTGGTGCCAAGTGCACTTACTCCTGTGCAGAAGCTCATGTGTCACATGGCACCAAGGGGTTAATTTTTTTACACGCAGAGTTCTCTACATGATAATGCACTCTCATGTTCCCCATCTGGCTATTGTAAAATCACAAAGGCTGTGAAGGCATAAGCATGAAGTAGAAACTGGTGTCCTGATTTTCAGTGGTAGGAAGTATCTGCAACTCCCCCTGAAGAAAGACTGGAGCCACAGGTGCTCAGTAGTTCTGAAAACCAGGCCAAGTTAGGACATCTTAGTGAGCATTTGGGAAAGAATTCAGCATAGTGGCACTTACCACTTTAAGCCCCTGTTTCTTCTCTTTATAATGCTCTAAAAAACAAAGTGTTTTACTAGAAATGGGAAAAGTACCACTTGGAACACTGCAATATGTAATGCATATGAAAGCCATAAGCAGCATAGGACAATTCAGGTAAGACAACTGGGACTTCAAATGAAACGTGCAGGTAGAAGGTACAGAACGCTCTCCTTCACAGTCTGCCTACTGAAGATTAAAAATAATGGAATTAAAAATTCCCAAGATTAAAAATATTTGGACAAATTTTCCACCCTACTGGGTTCCACTGATGCAAGACAGCATCTTTATGTACCAAGTAAGCGAGAGGTGGAACACAAGGTGTAGAAATGATACCTCTGTAAAAGTCACTGCTAGCCGCTGGTTGTCAACCTCATTCATTAGCTGGGATTTGGTGAGCAGCATCCACGTTCAGAAGTAGTCTCAATAGTTCTTTTGCTAGGAGAAAACTCACAACTTGATGCATCTCATTTCTGCTAACAACACATTTCCACTGAGTGCTTTAATTCAGCAGAGAATGTTTTACTTACAATGCTATGAAATGAGTTCATGAAATCATTTATGTCAGTTTATTTTTTAACATCAACTTGGCCTTTCAGGAAATCGATACTTCTGAAAAAAAAGATCAAAACTTCTACATTTGTGTAGTTTATTGCAATGCAGTCAGCATTTATTTGGCGAGAGCACTCTATGCTTACCAGCCTCGCTGTTTCCCAGAGCCGATTTTTAATGCCCAGCTCTCCTTTTCTTATTACTTCAAAAAGATTTTCTTCTAAGCTTGCTATAAAAGGTGTAAGAAAATTAGGGTCAGTGAGCAGATATCTACTATTTCTCCCCGGTGAGGCAAAAGCTGTGTATTATGGGATGACTGTGAAATAAAACATTCACAGGACTGGGGAAACTTCAGAAGAACTCTACAAAAGTGACCCAAGTTCTGAAAACTGTGTCTCAGAGACATTGAAAGGAAAAAGGTTATGAGGTTAAAAGTTGATTTAATCTTAGTCACTAAGTACCACATAAGGAAAAGATAATTGAGATTATAAGAACTTTTAAAGTAGCAGCCAAAGGTTTAACCAGATACAACAACTGAAGTAAAAGCTAAAGAGAATTCAACTGAAAATACAGTACTTTGCTAATCTGGAACTCACTCATCACTTGGCTAACTGAAAGCTGACCTGTTGCCACCAGCTGCGGTGTTTCCACCACAGAAAATGTGTTTACTGCAAACACTTTATACTTACCATTTCTTTTGATTTCACGTCAAAGTAATATTTTCCATTAAATGATTCAGCAATTCTGTCCTAACAACCACTACATTTCAGTAATAAGAACCATCATTAATTCATGTCCCGCTGAGTTAATAATAATCACAAGAACCGAAACAACAACAAGAGAAACCAGACCAGACCATTCTCAATTTAGGCATTTAAGTCCCAATCAGCTCTTTCGAAACAGGTTCTGGATCCAACACAGGTCATTGACTCGGTATAAGAATTACTAGCTAAGTTTTATTTTGTATACTTATTTATTGCAAGAAATCAGTTTAGTCATACATCCTTGCGTCCAAAAAGTCAAGTGTGCTGCTCTTCAAAATGGGATAAACTCAGTTCCACATTCTTAGAATCTCAAAAATATGTTCAATTCCCAGCCTAAAGTGCTATTCTTCATTGAATAACAGTAAAGCAAGCACAGTGTATAATAGCATTTTACTGCTAAAAAAAAATGTGTATTTCAGAACAAAACTCTAGAGCAGAAATTAATATAAGAAAATAAAACATCATTTTTATTTTTTGATATTTATTCCCATATCAAGCTGTATCTCCCTTAGCTACAGTGTGAATGTGGCCTCACCTAAACTAAGGTAGCAGTAGATATAGGATAATAAAAATCCAAAGATATAAGAAATATTAGAAAAAATTTAAGACATACTCATAAGTGTACATATTGAGAGTTCATAAAAACCATACCTTGGCTACCTTCTTGCCATACATGTATTTATTTTGACTAAATGTGGTATCTGAATGTCTGTAAATTCAACTGACTCTCTTTGTATCATCTGCTTCCTTTATGCCAGTTGTATTCTAAATGATGCAGTAAGCAGAAAGAAGGTAATATATAAGAAACGAAAACGAAAAGCCTTACAAAAATTTTTAATATCAAACCCAGTGTTTAAACTTCCTTAGAGTTTGTTTCTGTGACTATTACTGTTTACCAACATAAGTGTTAACTAGAAACATCAAGCGTAAATGTTTACTAGGAAATATACTTTGAAAGTAAATATTGATCTGTGTTCCACTAATCATGGGAGGAAGGAAAAACTGTATTATATGGTCTGTGTTTTCAACCTAAACTAATAAACCCAGATTGAATTTCTAGTAATTTTACATCATAGCAGTCATGCACAACTGACATGCAAAAAATACACAGCAAATACTTTCAAGACCTTAATACACCCATATGTGGCCAGCTAAAACAGGGACGAAACTAACTTCATCAAATAAATTATTTGCATCAAATTATGTGTTTAGTTCTTCTCCCAAAACACAGAAGTAGCTGCTGAAAACACAACTGTCATATCCTAGTGAAGGATTCATGTCACTTTATGTTAAAGGAGAGTACTCTGGAGTTTCATTCAGGTGGCTTTCATTTTTAATTTTAAGGTAAACCATAAAATTAATAGTTTACTGCATTTCCCCAAAAACTTTTATTCTCAAAATATCTTCAATAAAAATTGCTGTTTTCTTTTATCCTCCAACTCTCCTTCCTAATCTCCCTCAGGACTTAAATCCACTGGAACTCCATTTCAGGGACGGAAAATGGGCAGAATGCATTCATTTCAGGACACAATACTGTAAGTATCGCTGGTGACAATGCCCATTATTCTGTTATGCCCAGATAGGAATAAATTCTCTCCAGACTAAGGCAGCGACAGACAACAGAGAACTTCAGCTAAAGACATGAAGTAGGTAAAATGAATAGCGTGGAACCTTAAAAATCTGCGAAGAAATTTTCTGTGCCTTTAGAACGGAGCAGCAAGAACCACATTTTCTTCACAGGGTTTTTATTGCTGCAATGCAGGAAGTCATTTATTAGGCATCCCAGCCTTCTTTAGTCGCACGAGGGTTTCTGAGAACTGTTGCAGTGGCAAGAGCCTCTGAGCGCAGTTGGAAGAATGAGCAAGAAATCCAGTAGCTTGGACTGCACAGGAAAAAGAAGCCCCTGAACCTTTCCTATTAGAGAGCAGCTTACGGGCCGTGCTCTCAGAGTGCGACAGGCAGCGGGACTCCTGCCTGGTCTCCTCTTTCAATGTGCTGACATACTTCTGTATTTTAATGGATTTATTTTTTGCTGGTTACGATTGTGTATGCTTCTACTAGTCCATGTTCAAATAGGAAGGAAATGGAAAGCATAAAGTACACCTCAGTTTAAATTACACATAAAACTCCATCACACCAGCATTGCCCCATTATGCAGAGGCAACCCTGTGCATTAACATTCATGAAAACAAGAGTTCATGAGTCACCTCAGGGCTTATGCTCCCCATATAGGTAGAGGCTGAGCCTTTCGTGGCAATAATACCCTAGGTACCAAGATGGAGCATGCCATCTGCACTGCAGAAAGAGCTCTGGCAGGAGCACATTACCAGGGAGGCATTAGCTGTAGCCTGGAAGGGTCAGAGTTGTGATGGCAGCAGTAATGGCTGTAACAGTATCTTTAAGCCCATTAGAGGAGCACCAGGAGCACAAGCTATTATTCAGGTTGGGAAGAAAAGTAATTTGCAAAACCAGAATTAAATTCAGAAGATGATCTTACAGCTTTTGTATTACTATTTTCAAATTAAGCAATAAAAAGGAGTGTGAATTTTATTCTATTAATTCGCAAGCAGTATTTCCATTCCTGTGTAGTCAACGCAACAAGGGGTGAATTAATGTTACTTTGTTCTGACACTGTTGTGATTACAAAATGCTAATTTAAAAAAATATTTATATTGCTAATTAAGGAAGAAGGTCAGAAGTTCTAAGCTCTGGCTGCAATCAGCACAGTTCACTGTTCTGAATTTTACAAGTTCTGAGCTGTGAATTGTGCTGATTGCAGGCACTGCTCTGGATTCTTATTAGCTACTCAAACCATCCAATTTCTACCGAGCATTTTACAATATATTCTATTGTATTACGTTGTGCAAATCCTACTACCATGATGCAAACATTAATATCATCAAGTACAACAATAAAACTCATTCTATATCAGCATAAAAAGTACACGTTGATTTTAGAAAGAAAAAGGAAATAAATAAAAAAGGCAATAAAGCTATGAACACTTCATCATGCTGACACAAGAAGAAAAGTGAGCTAATTGTACAGAAAAGAAACTGAGGAACCAAAACAAAGTGGAAAGAAAAAAACAAACAAAGAAAACCCAGAAAAGTGGAGGTTATGAAACCGTGTGCCTCTGCACACTAATGTACAAAGTCTTAAGTTATAAAAGAACTCGGCCATACGTAACAAAAGTAGAACAATCACAACACAGAAATAACAAATGAAATGGCAAGTGGTAATGTTCTAAAACACGGGCATTAAAGCATCATCTGGTGGCAACTGAAAGAAGAAAAAGAATTAAAGTGGGGGGAAAACCAAGGCAAACACAAGGGAGGGGGAAGAGCCTCACTGCAGTAACAGGAGATGAAG
>JANHFX010024962.1:51597-96671 GCA_027560015.1 Chloroceryle amazona
GGGAAGGGGGAAGGGGGAAGGGGCCCCCGCATACAACGTGACATTTTTGTTGCACCATATGAACAGTAATTTATGTAGTTGCCACAATGTATTTTTAATTACTAGGGTAACTTTTCGTATTCTTTACCTAGCATAAGCAGGGTAAGATTTTTCGGAGAGGAATTATTAATTTGTGACTAATACAAAAGCTATAAATGATGAAAGACTTCAAGAAAATATGTGTGCGCTCTTACAAATGTAAAATGTAAAACTTAATTTCTTCCTCTAATACCAGCAGACTAATAAACTTTCCAAGAACACAGATAACCTGTAGAGGGAGACAGGTCAGCCCCCAAACATCTCAGTTAGGGAGCTACCACAGGCAGAGGTGGAGGAGAACAGCCCTTACCCCTACTGCACAGTCTGTGCAATCCATTTGAGAATTTGACCAGTAATTTGTAAGTTAACAGCTTTGTCCTCCTGTATAGATCCAGCAAATAGATGAAGAAGAGAGGCCTAAAGTTGCAGTTTAGTTTTTGGGTGTTTTACTGCAACAATCCGTAGTACTGTATTCTATTATTTCAGGATTAGAAATTGTTTCATACGTCAAATACTCAATTTTTAACACTGAACTGTATCTTTTACTTTATTTGCATAAAAATTGGTGATGTTTACGTACAAGCAATTATGAGAGTTCAGTCTTTTGTGAAGGCTTAGCACACGGGTTTATTTTTTATTTCGGTGCAAAATTGTAAGTACTTGTATTATAAATGGCTCTGTACATTTTATATTACTTTTACAAGCTACTTACAGCATGTACATAATGACACCTATGCTCCAAATGTCACACTGTTGGCGGTAGTCGTAGGCACTGATAACTTCAGGGGCTGCCAACCAAGCAGAAAAAATAGTATTAATAATAGAAAAAAAACAACTTTTAAATGCTTAAGCAAAAAGCATGAAGAATGTGCTGATGTGGTATAATTTATTCCCATATGTAAAGAGGAACCAACAGCAGATGTTTAAATGAATAATGTACAGACCTTAACAATTCATGCTGATGTGTCCTCACTTTTATCACTTAGCTGTTAAGGGGGTGGTGACATTGTGACATTAGCTGTATGATTAAACTTAGGATTCTTTTTCCCCACAATAAGTTATTAAAGCAGTATTCATAACACACTGACTTCAAGCACTGCGAGGCATGGTACAAACTTTTCTTCTTCTCTCAGACCTAACTGTAGTGCATAAAACACGAGACTCTGTTTGCACATATTAGCTTGAATACATCATCTGATGAACAGAATCAGTGCCAAAATACTATAAAATAAAAATTTAAAACCTATTTATTTATATCCTAGATTAAAAATTCACAAATCATAATCTATTCACTAATCACTTTCTATTATTTCAGTCACACAGCAGAGAGATGCTGCTTTGGAGTGCTCTTACTGATACATTATCTACTACATCATGGGAGGTGTGGTTTTAAGTTCACAGCAAGATCTATGGTTTCCACTTTCAGAATCCATGGCAGTGACATACTTAGCCCCAGAAGGAACAGAGGGTAAAAACCTTCACACAGCAGAAGAGGGGACTGACAGGGATTACTTTATTTGATGGTGATCCACCAAATCAAAAAGCTTTTCTAACTCTCATCTCAATTTGTTATGTTTTAGCTAGATACCGAACTTCAGATATCTAATTATGATGTCAGGGCATCTAAAATGGTTAACTTAACGGTTTGATAATAACCAAAACTGGAAAAATAAGACTTTAGAGGAAATTCTAACCATTAGCATTGCCAAACTGGTCAAAACTTAGAGTATCATCATCTCATTTATGATAAATTGTTTGAAGAACATGTTAAAACAGCAGGCTTTCATGCTATTAACACTTACAAACTTATTTAAGTTTGTATCCTCATATACATATCCTACACCAAATAAAATGACCAAATTGGGAAAATGGCTACTACACATATGATTATTAATTTTTTATTAATAAACCAGTCTGGTTAAGTCATGAATTTCCATAAGTCTCACACAGAAGAATGGAGTATACAAAAGATGTAAATAAGAAAACAAGGGAAACATAAGCACAGAGGGGCAAAATGAGAAAGGAAAAATGAGGAGCAACGAGCAAGGAACGTAACTAAAAATTGAATAATCCGTAAGTATACGAGTTGTAGGAAGACAGTGAAAAAAGAGGTTGCTATTGTATTCAACCAAGAATGCAATTGATAGATGATGCTCAGAAGGTAAATGTATTTAATGTCTTCTTACATCAATCTTAACCAAAATGTCAACTGCAAGCAGTGGGAAGTACAATCAATATCAATGACAAAGGGGCACGACCTCAGTTTTTTACAGAGAAGCAAAAGGTTAGCAAGTACTTAGGTTGGAAGCTTTAAAATCAGCCATAACTGATAAAATTCATTCTAGAGTACTTTAAAAACTGACAAGAGTTTTCAGAGCTATTGGTAGTTCAAGAACTATTAGTGGAAGGCAAGTAAAACACTGAACATGAGTTAACAGTTCCAGTGCTAGCAGACAGTCTGCGAGGCCGGAATAGCATAAAGCTGCCCCTCTGGTGGGATGTGGCTTTGTGCACACCCACCCTTTCTGAGGGGGCCAAAGCCAACACTCCTCCCCATGTCTGGGTTAGAAGCCTATTCCAATATGCCAGCCCCATGGCCTGATTCGCAGCCCTTACCTCTTGTTCTTCTCTGTGGTCTTCAGAGTTCTTAAATAAATCCCAGAAGACAGCCACCGCCCGGGTTTCACAGGCAAGCCTACGGTCTGCAGTACGTACAAACCAGCCCTTCCACTCAGCCCAGCAACCAGATGATGTACCCAGGCTTGGACACCCCTGGTTTGACAGAATAGGTACCAAATGGAGCATGGCGAGTCAATCACAGAGATCAGAAATGCAGCACTGGTCTGTGAAAATTCATCCTGTTCAGTCTAAAGAACAAGAGATCAAGGAATTGTGATATCAGATTGCTGAAAACAGGAGGGTGGCTACCCGTTCTTCATATCCCTGATGGATAGGGGGAGAAATAATAGTCTGAAAAAATGAGGTGCAGCTCCACCCTTAGCCCCACACATGGGCTCCCACCACCCCCCTTAGGTCAGCTCGAGCAATGATGTGGCTGCAGGTGAGTTAACTGAAAATTTATAATGAAAAAATTGATTAGATCATGGCCTGTAGGTATAAGTTTAAGCTGATTGTCAAGCTGAAGGTTCAGGGAAGACAGGAGGAAAAATTTGTAGGAGGATAATGAAGCATCAGAAGAGAGCGCCTGGGAAGATTATGGAGTGTCCATTACTGGAGGTCGTTAAGTACACTTTACACAAATATTAATCAGAAATGACTTCAGTATAGTTGCTTCTTTCTTTGGACAGAGAAATAAATCAAATTACTTGAGGTCCCTTCCAGTGTTGAGAATCCACATTTCTGCCATGATTAGTAAATTGGAAAGTAATTTCATCCCCTGCAATCCCCTCACTTAAACAAGTATTTAATACTAGTAGTATTTCATCAATCAAAATGTCAAGAGGTCTAATTATCTTCCTCTAAAAAGGATTTCCTTTTTGCTTTCAGTTTGTTATAAGCAAGCTGCAAAATGCATTGCTGGTATATAACATTGAGGAGGAGAACTTCATAGAATTAAAAAATGAATGATATATCAGATAATGAAGAGAAGTATCAAGTATTAAAGGGGTACAAATCTTTCTGTTACAGTATGTAAAGCATTCATTGACTAACTAGGCAAAGAAACACCCCTGAAAAGCATGCCCTTTGGGCAGGCTACGTCATAATTACCTGCTTTCAGGTTTTTAACTTCCAGCTCAACATCAGAGAATCATCAGTGCTGAGACAGACACATTTTTCTTTCACAGAAATATTCTAATTAAAAAACGGTTTAGAGTTTAATCCCGTTGTTTAGCTGGAGATCCACAATAGTTTCTGCTGCACATCAGAAGTTACAAATTAGTTTTACATAACCAGAGGGAGGTGACCGAAGTAGTGCTGTTGGCTTCAAAAGCACCTGGTAACAGAGAAAAAACTGACCTTGTAACAACAAAATATGTTACCTGAGCTCAATTTAGAAGTAATATAAGGTAGACTGAGGCAGTCTGAAGACAACACCATGTAGAATGGAAGTGCAAAGGGGTGGTGGCTGCTTGGAGGGGAATAAAGTCCATGAGAACAAAAGAAATTAGTTCTGCATATCATCTACGAGGTTGTAATGAGTACTTGATAGTCTAGGAGAGGAAAAATAAAACAGCAGAGAGGAAGTGCCTGCCAATGAGCACTACAGCATCATCAAGCAAATACCATCAGGCAAGAGCCTGGGTTTCTCCAGAGCAACATCTAAGCACTGACCAAAGTCTTCCCTAACCGCTACTTGCCTTTGCTACAGGAGCCAGAGCTAATTTCATGCAGCCTGGAGGTGTTGATGATAAAGCGACTCCCTGCCTGACTCAGTGTGTCACTGCTTGCACTCTGAGGACCAGCTGTTTGTCCTCGCTTGGCTCCTCTAGGAACTGGATAGGGAGTGGACTGAGGGCATCCCTTCCATCAGTGCACACAGGCAGTGACTGGCAGCAGTCCTCAGCTGCTACGCAACACTTGCACCTCTTTTCCCATGAGCGGTTAACAAGTATGGAGTTGTTCCACCTCTTTTACATAGCAAGGAATTTGAAAATAATTACTTACCTTGCATTCAAAAGGGGTCTTTGAATCTCTGATTACCTAATGGCATGTTTGCAAAAACCACACACACTTGATTTCTGATTCTTTGGCCGCTCCCGTCGCCTTTGCCTAAGCTTTAAGTATTTTAGATGACACATGCTGCTTCTAGTTTCTGCTGCAGAGATAATGACTAAGACACTAAAAAATATATGAAAAAGATGAGAAAAAAAACATCTAAATAGCCAAAAAGAGAAAGTGTGGATCTAAAATGACAACTTGGTGATCAAACAGAAGTTGGGGAAAAAAAAAGAATCATCAGATCATAAGAAAGCCAAGAATATTTTACAGAAAATCACTCATCTACATGATATTTACCTTTTTCCTGTTAACTTTTTTGATGGCCCATTTTTTGCTGGTAGTCTGATGTTTTATTTCAGTTACCACCCCAAAGTGCCTTGTTCCAGTTTCCTTCCAAAAGGATAGACTTCATAAAGAAATAGATAATCATAAAAAAGCTTCAAACCCTTTTTTTTACATAATATGTTTATTAACCATTAAACTAAATTGTGCAATCAAAAGTCTAAAAAATGTTTTGTGCCCTCCTTCTTGGTCCTTGTTTTTTTTTGTCCTACCTTTTCCATGTACTTCCCAAAAGCAAAGACTTGGTTGTATATTCAGATAAGACTAATTTAGGATGATAGGTACTTTATACCCATGTATATGAACAGAAAGAAATATGTATGTAGAAATGCTACTTGAAAGAGGACCTACTTATGTTAATACCCAAAATGTGGGTTTTATTCTGAAATTTCAGTTTCAGTGCTTTTTTCAATTTTATTTTCAGATGTATGTATAATACAAACTCCTCCAACCAAAGCTTCATGCATTTTCAATCAGTTTTAAAGCCTACAATATTCAAGTAGGGATTATGATACAAGATAAATATGCCTCTATCAATGTGTCAACTACTTCAAGAACTATACAAAAAGAGGCTCTGTACATCAATAAGAATGAACCTCTGAGAAACTAAAGGCAATCAACTTCAAATCCAACTTCTAAATTCTTTTACCTACTATTTTTATCATTGACACACTATCATACAGCTGAAGAGTACCATATTTGAATGACATCGAGGGTACAATGGGTGGTAGGAAACCCAGAAAACTGCAAACTCTTACTCCTAAAACAAAAGCTGTGTTTTCAAAATATCATGAGCACACAAATTTCATTAACTTCAACTGAATGTGTGCGGTCCCAGGATTCTGATCGAGTTAGTTGTACTTAGTATACTATTCAAGAGAGCTGCAAGGCATGTGACCTCAGAGGTCAATTCCTTGGGGGTCAAGTCAACAAATAATCCAACTTCAGAAAGAACTGAGCATGTATTCATCACTGGCCATGGGATGGATTAACTAATTGGGTCTCGCCTGATTGTTGCTGACATGGATTTCATAGAGTTTTCCCTACTTCTTCAACTTTATTGTTTTCCCTACACAGCTACCCAGACCTAAATCCTTAGACCAATTTCTAACTTTAAAGCCTATGAACATAATCAAACATTTGTTAGGCTGCTTGTAGGACTAATAAGCCCTGTGGACCATGTTTATACAGTAGTAAGAAGATGGATCTACTGGGTGTGCAGACAAACCTGCTGCATGAATTGACTTAAGAATTAAGGCACGATATCACCACAATTAATAGCGCTGCAGACCACTACAGCTTTTCAAAACATTATGCAATTCATCCTATTTAGTATTCTACTACCTTGAGGCAGAGTGTTAAATGTCTCAAAAGAAATAAACAGCTTTTTTAGGTTCACTATTTTAAGTTAATTTGTTCAACACATCTTCCGGTCAGTGGTTCTTTTAAACAGTGAAAAACCTCTGCTGTGGAACTCCTGTCATGCCTACCTGATGTACCTACCACTCTGGGTTTTCATTAATGTTCTTGGAAACCAGCACTTTCTGTGACCACTGAAAGTAGTGCCAAGTTGTCATTGGAGGCAAGAGGTCAAAAGATGTAAGAGTTCAAAATCGTTCTTTGCAGAAGGGATTTTACCCTGTTGCATAATACTTTAAATAATTAACTGGCAAATACAATCCTTACTTTACTTCAAAGAAACAAGCACTAGTAACTGTAGAATATGAAAAAGTACCTGTTCTTGAAAACACACCTCAAGAATATATAGCAAAGACAGACAGGTCCAATTCCAGTTTGCTTACCTCCTTTGTGTATGCTGGATCCTTCGGAACATTTGTTATCCTCCCTGCCACTGGCTGCTCGGCTGGATGCCTCCGCTAACACACCGCCAAAACACCGCCAAAACACTTGTGATCCGTGTTGCAGTGGGGGCAAAAAAGACAACATTTCTTGGTTCAATTGAGGCTGAGCACGTGGTACATCTCGTGGTGTTCCCTTCACTGCTCTCAGCCTTCTTCAGTCTTGTACAGGCACTGCCCAGATTAAGTGGATGCATGGAGACTGGCAGGAACGTGTCCACTGCTTGAAGAGATGGAATAAAACCTGAGAGATGAGGGGGCTGATGGAACAAAAAGCCTCATACTCTAAGTACAGCTGGCTGCTGCACTGACGAGGACGTAGATTGGCACAACATAACACACTGGTTTGGACAGAAGATCTGCAAGAACAACAAAAATGTAGCCAAAGATGATGGTTTAGCTCGCCTATCTACAAAATTCTAGTTATATTCAGAGATGGAAAAAAACCCAACGTTTTTTCCACCAGACAATATAAAACCGTAATGGATTTTTTTTCCTTCAAAGCAAATGGTATACAACACATTTTTAGAGAATTTCAAAATACTTCATTAAACCTGTGAAGCTGCTGATCTAGAGTGTCAAATGAAAATGAACTTTTGCTTCTAACAGGCACCACGCGAGGACGTAGTTCAGCAGTACTGCCAAGACAGTGATAATGAAAGCAAGTATTTCTGGGTACTCTTGTAATTCCCCTGGAGAGCTACTGATTTGTACACGTTTCCTCTAAGTCTACTTTCCTAGGAAAAAAAAAAGAGCTGTGCAAAAAGCTCAGGGGGAGTTAAAATGCACTAAAGGCAGCATGCTGATCTAAACATTTTCAGAGGAGAAGGTTAGAGCTCAGTTCCTCTACAGTGGAGAGCTGAGAATAGGCATTACCTGAAAGCATTAGGGGATTAAGTAGGGAAGTATTAACTACCTTTAACTCTCGGAAAACCATCGAGTTGAAGGTGCCCAACTTTGCAAAAGAGAGCTCTCCTTGCCTTCCAGACAGCTAACGTGAGCAAGGCACCGAAAACTGCCTTGACCTTCTGATACTGGTTCTCCCTCTGCAGGACAGGGCCCGGGGTGCCCACACTCGTGGGCATTCCTCACCAAGCACCTACTCCCCAAGCTGCAGCAGCTGCTGCCCTGCTCAGCTGTGAAAGGCAACGTCCTTCATGTTAAACAGTTTGGGCCTTCAGTCTATGGAGACTACAAAGGTGATGCCATTTTAGAGATGAAGAGATACAAATGACCTAAAAGCAGGATCCAAATTTCAGGAAATGTAAACATTGGATTAAACTGAGAGCATATAATTTCTGCAGAAAACAAAGATCAAATTTTCAGCAGACATTCTGTAAAACCTCCTCTGCTCCAATACCTCTGATGCAGCTCAGATAAACTCAGATGTCATTTGAACATCCTTAAGCCCTTTGCTTCCTCTCTATCCCCTCACTTCCCAGATCTAGGACTTTACCTTTTGAATGGCAGATATCTTATTAGAAAACAATAGTATCAAATCCTTACATGCAGGCAAAAACTACTTAAGAGAATGTTCTTTTCTGATATAGTGCTTTTATAATGAGAGATAGCTTCTAATCTCAGTCGATAGCCTACATTCTGCAATTTACATGAAATGTGATTAATAGCCTATTTCCATATTTAAGTCTTTGACAACAGTAGTACTCTTATTCCCACCCTCTAAGAAATTTGTAAATGTAATATGATAAAATTATTACAATCTTTGATTCTCTGAAACTTGCCAGGAAAAAAGAAGTAGTAGTAACTAGCATAAAGAAGAGATGAGCTTAATGATACGTAGAAATATTTTTGTTCTATTGAAGATATTCTGGAAATATTAAAAAAAATGCTAAAATTCTGAATTTATATTACATTTTGTTCCTGGAAAAAAGTTTTTGTATTAAAAAACTCTGAAAGTAAAGTCTTCTGTTGAGAAATGAATAAACTGAAGGCTATATTTTTATAACACTATCAGTAAGACAGGGTTACTTTTCCAGAAAATCAGCCACAAGAAAGTACTACGGGTTCTAACTAAAGAAATAAATATAGGAGGGATTTATGATGATTTAAATCAAACAACTGCCCAGAGGAAAAAAAAAAAGAAAAGCAGCTGATTCTTCATTAGCTTTTGCCTGACACTTCCTATTCTTGATACTTTAATCACCTTATGAGAGTCATGTGGCCATTCTCAGACCCTTAGGGTGTCAGTACCACAGGACAGGGCATCAGGCAAAGCCTACTGCAGCATCTCCGTCCACCTAACACATTACTGCGCAAGGTTTTATTAACAGCTTAAAGTAGAACCCGTACCAACAGATGTCATTAACCAATGCAGGAATGAACAGAGAGTGTGGCAGACAGCCGCATGTCTAGATGACAATGAGAGTGGCTAAGAGTGTACAGCAAGCAGAGAGAATACTCCAGAACCCTCAGAATGCTGTTGGCTATCCTTCAGTAACAAATATCCAAACCCTCAAATACTCCAGCAGTCAATTATCTGCCTTAACCTCGCCAAGTAACTATGAAAAATGCACATTACATACAATCAAAAGCTGTACAGGAGGAGCAGATGAGTGTTTGCTTTGTTTTCAATAAACAGGGACAAAATAATACACACGTGATACAAACTGGGAAATAACAGAGGGGAAAATGTTACATGACAGCTTTAGGCACCTAGAAATACTTCCCTGTCATAAGTGCAGCTTGCTTTCTCTTCCATTGTGAATTGACATTGTGATCAAAAAGCAATTTGAAGTTATTTTTCCTTCCCAACCAAAAAGTATTTTTAGGTGCTTTTGATCCAAGTTAAAATGGTGAGGGATCCAAAGGGAATCCGAGCTCACATCAATATATTTAGTTGCTACTGGTCATAGCAACTCACTAATTGACACAGTGTCTGTCATGAATAAAGAATGGAAACACACTAGGAATTCCCACTTTCAACTTTCTGGTGCTGAAAGGTAGGAGCTACGTAGCCCATATACTAGAATCCAACATCCCAGACCTTCTTTTCTTTCAATTCCTCTATTTAATTAACATCTGCACTACCCAAACAAAACAAGCCAGGTTTTAAGCCTTGCTGATGGCTCCTTTCTACTTTTGGCATATCTTCTTCTCAACTGAGTCAGAAATTAAATCATCTCTCAGATGTAACACTTCATTTGAGAGCTGAGAAGTTACATCACCCTCCTGCTACAGCGTTCCTTATCTGATGAATTAAGATAATGCCACATCACAATTAATGTGGTAAAATATTGTGAATATATGAAAAATCTTTTGTACAGGAAGACAAGTACTGCAAGAGCTATGAATTAATACTGTGGCCTCCTCCTGCAATTTTACTTCTAAAAGAGCAGCACCTAGAACACACAAAAGCAGGGCCAGGACCTCACTGCAGCTGGCAGTGTGTGCATACAAAAGCAAGACAACGGTCTCTGACTACACGTAGCTTACTACAAACTGCTCTAATAAAGCAGCGAATATCTTTTCATGTTATGGAGGTTTTCCCAAAATCCCGACAGTGCACCATTCTTTAGAAAGAAAGGCTAGAACTAATTTTACCCTCTTGGACAAAGTAAAGGCTCAGCACAAATATCGGCCTCAAATATAAACTATAAAATACAGTTGATCCTATCAGTTCATAAATTAAGACATGACTTCCAAGATGTATGATTTTGCCTTCAGTTTAAATTAAAAGAATGTAAATCTCAGAAAGCACCAGGTGAATTCCAAAGAATCCCATGATAAATTCCTAGAAAGAATAGGGGTGATAGAATATATCTTAGAAAGCAAAGGGAAAAGGCCTTGGGAAAATATCTGTGCAGCAGAGGAAAGTCCTAGAAGGCTGAGGGAATTCCTAGAAAGCACAAGGAAATTTCTCTACAATGCATAAGGTAAATTCCTACAGAGGACGGGGAAAATCTACTATAAAACCCCTCAAGAATTCCCTCTTGGAGGGGAGATTTCTCAGAAAGCACAAAGAAAATTCCCAAAGCAGAGGAGATTATTTTGCATCTCTCAATCCGAATTGGGTTTCCAATGCAGCCTGCCCAGGTGGCTGCTCAGCTAGAGATGCTCAGAGCGCACCCTGTTGCCAGCAGACCCAGGCGCACTTCTCGCACTGTCCCTGAAGGGTGACATTTGAGGTTCACCGGGGATCAGGACGGACTCCACCAGCTCTTCCGTTGTGGCCATATAGAGTGTGCACCATGCCTCCTCATTTGGCCGTGTGTTAAAGGAGGGTGATGGTTTCTGTTCTTTGAGGGTAATGTTCAGAACTGTCCTGCAGTTGAAGCCTTGGGAACAAATCAGACTGAAGACACATCCCTTCCTGCAGAACAAACACTACTGCCCATGCACATCTCTCCACACACGACCGACTGACTCCTCCAGAGCTTAAACACCTAGAGGTATGGTGATGTAGCACAGACCATGAAGATACTTCAAATATTTTGTTGACCCAACTCTCAAATTGACAGTATTTCAGGGCATTAGAAATACCTATGGATAATTATTTCCCCATATACATAGCATAGTAAAATCTAGGACAGGTGTTCAGTTGAACAATATTACCACAGTAAAATAAACAGGTTTGTTGTTTTGTTTGTTGGGTTTTTTCTTTATAAAATCAGGGCCCATACTCATTTTTTTTTTATGCTTCTTTCTTTTTCTGCTGGTCTTCTTCAACATCTCTGTTATCCCTAAATTACACTGAGGATGCGTAAGAGATACAGTGCATTTTTTTTTTAACAGAGATAACAGAAAATGCTTATTACTTAATTGCTGACTGCTAGTCATGACTAGTAATTAACACAGATATCTCCAGCCTTCATCAATTAGCACCTTTTATTCACAATTTTAGCTGAAATGGGAGATTTTGAGAGCCATAAGTAACAAATAAGCACAGGATTCCCACTAAGTTTCACTGGTCAGTTAAATGGAGGAAAAAAGCACATTAGGCTCAGCATCAAATTAAGTGGCCTTATCACATTAAAAAAATAACAAAAACCAACAAACAAAAAATCCCCCCCAAACCAACAACAAACCCAAAACTACTGAAGGGTTTGCTGTGGAGAGTTTGGCTTCTGAAAAAGCAAGCTTTCAGAGTAAGAAAGTCTCCACTAAATAGGAAACATTCCTGTCTGTGCCACTAAAGACATCTGCGGTGTAAAATCTGCTGTGAACACGCTACATTTCTGTGCGGTACAAGCCTATTGCCTTAGTCCCTGCTATGAAGACAGATCTCCCATTGACAGTATCAGAGTGGAAAAAATGACTGCAGGATTAGATCCTACATTTCAATAGCTTTTATTTATGGCCACTTACCAAAAAGCATTCTAGAATATGTCCAATTACTGCATCCATCCACAGACACTCAAATATATTCATATCAGTTTCAAACTGACTACAAAATCAGTGTGAAAGCTCATGAATAAAGAGAAATTCTAGTCACAAGCTGCAGGAATCTTAAAGCAGCTCAGATTGGGTGCAAGTAAAAAGTCAACTAGTGCATGCATTTAGCACAGTGACCTTGAGTTGTCAATACAACCACACAGGCAGAGAGGTGACAATTTTAACAAATGGTCAGTGATTGATGCTGTTTGAATAAGAAAGCGATCATGAAGAGATGGGAAAAGTCATCCATACCTTTCTTTTATTTGGTGACTTCCCAATATCCTATAGTGGAACCATCAATACAATGAAATAAATGTGGATTTCATTTACACCGAGATGTTTGTGGTAATTCCAGTGAAGTCAATGAAGTCACCCTGCATTCACACTCTGGACAGTGAGATCAGAATCAAACCCTAAGTGATTAAAATCAATAGAGCACATCATCTGCTGATATCACTGCCCCAAAAGATTGCAATAAGCCTCAGGCGTGCTATTATCACATTACACAATTTCACTGTCAGGGTGATGAGTTTGAAAGGCAACTTCAAACTGTGGTGGATTTAATTTTCACATGCAAAGGATCCTTTCTTTCAATTAAAAGGACAAGACCGTGTCATTCTTCAAAGTTAAAAATAAGTTTAGTTCTTCACTTGTAAAATGCCAGACAGAAGCATTCCTGCCCTGTATTTTACCAGCAGAATTATTTTTACCTGTGACTGTAACATAAAGAACATGAAAGTTTGATTTCACTTAAGGATGCCATATGGTGCTTACCATGCAACACCACCAGAGAGCACAAGACTGTCGATAACCCCTGTATCAGTTGCCATAACATTAACGCCTTCACAAACGGCACAAACAGCGGCCACAGATTATTTACTTGTTAGCGACGGTGAGGTGTAAAAGTAGATTCGTCCTCCCAGTCTCAGTAAAGACTAATGGGATTACAAAAACTGTAGCTCGGGAAACTTCTAAGAGAGAAAGTAAAGTGCTGTGTATGAGCTTCCAGATACCTGACAGAGATCTTCCCTTAACTCCACCAGTGTCGAAAATTTGTTTATATTTTTAACCTTTTCATCTATTTTGATTGCAATTTCCTTTCCAGTCTTCCTAAACCCTTGCTCTGTGCATTTCAAAGTGCTAGGATGCTCAGTTAATTACTGCGTTAGTAAAGTAGACGTGAAATTTCACAGCTTCACAGCTGAAACAAAAAAACATCAGCAAATATGCAATCTTTATCAACTTGTAACAGTCTTTCTTTAGGTTACTGAAATTGAAGTTACTACCAGGAAAAATTTAGCGAAGCAGAGGTCAAATTGGTAGGTTTTGGCAAAGTAGAGTGCAGAAGCACAGACAAAAAGGGACTTCATTTTTCACAGCTCCGATTCAAGATTTCTGGCTGCCTTTCTGCACTCGCAGTTGTCTTACTCCAAGCTTGGCAGGAATACAGGGTGAATGTTCACACTCACCAAGTGCCAAGGCAGGCTGCGATGCTTCCAAATCAGAAGGAGAAGTCTTATCGGCAAAAGGAATTTATTCTCACTCCATCAAAAGAGGACCAGCCGGTAAGACCAGATTTGGTAGCCACTCCTGACCGCTCCATTTGAAACTATCAGAGGAGTATACCAAATTCACAGCTAAGCCCAAGGGCCTGGGAAACAACTAGGGAAATACATGGGAAAATCTCAGTGTTTGGCAGCCAGGAACAAGAAAACAACAGCTCAGACAAGCAAAATGTAATTAATCATTGCCTGCTGAGCTGTGTTTTAAATTCCTTCCTGTATTCGGTAACTAGAATGCCCAACCTGAAACTGTGACTGAAAAATGTCTCGGTGTTAATATTCACATCTCAGGCGATTCTGTTTGACATTGTAAGATTCATATCATTTGTTAGGCATGCCAACCTGCAAAAAGGACATTCCATTAAATAATATTTTGTTTCTATCAGCAAAATAATGAAAATATTTAAATAAGGCAATTTCTGCTAAGTCGTTACCATCTATAGTAAACACGAGTGTTGCAGACAGTTACTGAACACCTAGCAATAGACACTTCTTGTGCATGTGAATAAAACATGATGTTTAGACAAAACCAAACGCCTGTGGTAACCATCAAGATACACACTTAGGAGATGTATAAATATATATGTGAATATATAACTGCACGTCCAGCGTGAGCGCTGTCACACGTCAGTTACACACTGCTCTATGGGTTTTGAGATGTTTTAAAAGTAATGTGGTTTATGTCTGTCACACTGCATAGCTATCCAACTGCTCGAGGATTACATTGGAGGGGGTAAAACATCAGAAGCTATTGCTGTAATTTATTAGGTCCACTTCTGACATATTATGGAGCTGCGCACAATGCTAAATGCTGATAATTTTTGTTTCCTCCTATTTAGCATGACTGAAAAACTGTATCAACTGTATTAATAAGAAAAGAGAAGTTTCTCTGCTGTATTTTTCTACACAATCTAAAATAAAAAATTCTTCAGCTTTTCCCCCAACAAGTCCATATTGCTCTGTAATTCTATTTCATCTCCTGAGATGGGATCCTGTCCAGGTAGAATTTCATTTCAAGTACACCACAACATAAGAGACAAATCCCCAAGTTCAAAGGACTGGAAATGAATTTGCCTAAAATAATCAGATGGAAAGAAAGAACTTCACACAAGAAATATGGCTGACTGCATGCACACATAATTTCACTGATAAATGCACCAAAAAAAAAATCATAAAAAAAATTAGCACTTATTTCAATGTATTATTTGATGCATATCTTTATGTTGCTTTACATAAAAAAATACAAAATCCTAAATTACTTTTTTATCTTTCATTTTGTTCGAAGGTTTCACAACTTAAGCCTATCATATTACAAGGCTCTTCAGGAGACTTAAATAGTATTAAAATACTATCTTCAATTTGAAGGGCAAAATACCTGGAAAATTAAGGTCACATAATGTTACAAAACCTAATGGAGTATGGATTTCTGCTTGAAGTACTTCAACCAGAAACTTCAGTAATCTTAAATCTGTCTCCCCTAGACATAATAAGTTTTAAAAGTTTGAATTAATTTCAGAGTATGCTTTGTAGAGCCTCTATTTTCTGAGCAGCGTGCAAAGTATAGAACTTTCTGCTGAATTTAGAATACTCAGCTACCTTAGGAGGGATAAACCTTTCAAAGCAAAGGCATCTTACAGGAAGAGATGGCTGCAGTAATATATTTTGAACCAGTAAATACGACGTTAACTTCTTGCTCTGCATTAGTGTTTAAATAGACATAAACATCAGAGCAATAATAGGTGAAGAGGTTATAAAGCAGAGCTCACCATGCTTGTAAGATGTGCACAACCATATACAAAAGAGCTTCATCTGATAGTTTGCACCAAAGTGTGTACCTGGCTTCTTGGATGATTCTACTGTCACTGATTATTCCCCCCCACAAACCACATGCAAAGTATAACAGAGAACAGCCTAAAAACATCTTCAGACTTGGATTTATTGGTTATATTTTCTGATACACTGCAATAGATTATTTTTTTTTAATGTTAAATAACTGACCTCTTATGGTCAGCATTAGCCAAGAAAAGCCACCGTACTATAATTCAGCCTCCAGCAGAGACCGGGGACAGCACTTGTGGCAGGCTGAGCCCTGGCCAGCACAGGGAAGAGTCTGTGCTGCTACAAACCCTGCGCAGCCTGCTCAGCAGTTCATGCTGATGGCACGTGAGCAAGGAGCAGATTTCAGAGCTATGGCCTGGCGTCAGGAATTCCACTAACTTTACAGCTAGTCATCTAGACAGAGAATAAAGGTCTAATTCCATCTCAGAAGGCCAGGAAGCAGCCTTCTTCATCTTAGATATTGTCATAGGGTGGCAAGTACTTCTCTGGAGGCAGATGAATGCAAATTCTTAGTTGCACATGTAGCTTATCTTTGCTATTTGCAGCAAGAGGAGCAATGGTGATTAGGAATGTGAACGAAATGGCACTATGTGTGTTTTTATCAGTCATTTAACTTTTAAGACCAGAATGGTCCAATTGCAGTTACATAGGTGCTTCATACAAAATTACTGAACATAAAATCCAAAAATAATTGTCAATGTTTAAGAAAATACAAGCTCAAATTCTAGCAACCAGGCACAAATGCATAGAATCTATTTAGTGAACATTTTGAATCATCTATTGCATCATTCATTTCACCCACAAGGTGGCATCTTTATTCTAGGATTTCTTTCTTTACCACCCCAGATAGGTCCAGCCTATCCTGTACACAAAAATACTGTAACCTCAGATGAAAAGTGGAGGCCGCTCTACAAAGACATATTAAAAATTTCTATTCAGAAATCATCAATACTTCTTCCTTTAAAATCAAACACTTACTGATGTTACCACTGAGATAGGAATCAATTTACAAGTCATGGCATCCAGCTCAACATTCCTCCAATTCAATTTACCTACAGAACATAAAAGAAAAATTTCTTTAGACATGATTGCAGGAAATCTCTTGGTATTCCTCATACTAATAGTTGGTATTCTCAGTGTTAAATCTTTTTTAAATAAGGTACTTCTTTCTGACAATTATTTCTTACATAAATACAAGAAATGAGGATGAGAAGATTTTGCACACCTCCTGAACCAAATCTAACGCAATAAAAACATAGGTTTGCAAGTCTTACAGCTTACGTGAAAATGTAGGATGATGATTTTCAAGGCAACAATTCCTATGTGCCATAAAAATTGGAGAACGATAAAACACGTTTCTGTTTTTCCCGCCCCTCAATACTGCTAAACTACATATAAAACATATACCTTGCTTGGAACTATATTCCAGAATCATAAACCCACTCATTTGCAATTCACCTATCATATCTAGAAGGGTCACAAACACTTCACCAGCACTTTTAATAAATAGCCATCTTGTTTTTATAAAGAAATAGAAGACGTGATTCCTAGTTAGGATGCCCTTTCTAAGTAGATACAAAACAATAAATATTTTTTTAAAAGGAATAACAATGTATGAAGATGTTTTTTTTCAAGCTGAAGGTAGTCTTTCTACATTTACAATGTAGAAAGACAATGGAATTACAATGGAATTACAGTGGAATCTACTTATGTGTTAAAAAGAAAGGTAATCGCCGAAACATTTTATGATTGAAAGTCATTTTCATAAAACAATAATAAGAAAGTCTGGGTTCTGAAGGACAACAGCATTTTCTGTATGTAATAGATCAAATAGCTTGGCTACCAGCATGTAATAGGTTATGTATGTTAAATGTTTAAGAAGCTGAAATAATTAATAATACTAACTGCTCCATTATAAACCGTGTATTTATGGCCTTTGTCAGTTAAGTCTGCCCAGATTCGGGGGAGAAAAGCACAATGATTTCAGTAACACCGCTCTACACAAGTAGCACATGCTACTCTCTCTCAGGCTTGGGGATGAAGCACATGATTAATCCAGCTCTTAGAAAAAGTGATTTCTTAGGTTGAATACTGTTTGTTACCTCCCTGTTGGCATAACTGCGGCACAAGTATATGCGTAGAGTTTAAATTTCATGCCACGTGATGTTGTAATAAAGCATATCAACAGCATACAGAAATGCTTTCAATTGCCAGGCCAGGAGGGAACACAGATCCACTCGTTCAATCCTTAGTTAAAATTTTACTTGATAGAAGAGAGAAGATATGCAGGTGTGCATATTAAATGTCACACTATGTTATTACAGTTTTATAACAGTATTGATTCATGAAATATATCATTTAGATATTTTTCTTTTCACTTCAGTATTAATTGTCACTGTGCCTGACCAGTGCCAGGCACGGCTTCAATAATTTTTTAGAGTTAAGAAGTTAAAAGCATTTGGTATGTGGCAACTTAAGGGACATAAAACTAAGAATTGTATCCGATATAAAAGATGAAGCATTAATGATGATGTTGTATATATATAGAAAAAGAATAAAATTAACAAATGATATCATAAAGAGTATTCAAATGTCTTCAGAAGAAAAAGCTTAATCGAATGAAAGCTTGGGTTCTATTGCTTTGGATAATGACTTATCATTCAAAACCCACAGGCAGCTAATGGGCCACGCACATTTTCGGAAGGCTTGGAGGATATATTACACCTTCAGACTTGCAAACAATTACCCGTTTGTGCTTGCAGCTTGTCAGAAAATAGGAAACAATAAATATTAATTACATTTTAAATTCCCACTAGTTCTGGTCATAATTTTCCTCTTTCAAATTGCTGAAGACAATGAGCATGTTCTTATTTCACCAAATTTGGGGGGATTATTATAATTATATAAAGAGAAATTGGTTCTCCAGTGCAAACAGGACTGACCCTACCACTATTACTGGCATTACAAACGTTCATGACAAGACAAAATTTCAGGCACTCTCCCACAGAAAACTAAGATGATCCTCTCCAAAATACAGTGATATGGATGAATGCATTTCCAATCCAACTTGATAGAGAATTTACAAACAGTTACAATCTCTGGGGTTCGAGAGATCATGTTTTCTTGGGCATTCCGAAAAAGGTAATTTACACCTTGTGATGTTTCAACAAAAAGAAGAAGCCTGGACAAAAAGTACAGGACCTGATCCTCCTCCTAGCTCAAGTAAGGGAGGTTTATTTACCTCAATATGCATTAAAATAGAAAATCCTGAAATTACCAATATTCTGCAGGCTTGTGCTGCATCTCAGGCTGTGTTCAGCACGATAAAACCTCCGTTTAGATTGGTATGTTAGCACACCAACATTTTACAATGTTAAAAAAGACTACACTGTCAAAGGAGATTTTGCACCACAGAAAAGTACACTTGTCCAGCATTTGATGTTGCTACACAGTGTACTTGGCACAGCAGGTTGGAACTACATTAATAGGAGATTCAGGATCAGGAATCTCAGGAACCTGTAATCTCAGCAAATTTCTCATTCATCTGCTGATCCTCCCAAAGTTTAGAATTTACTTTGAAGGAAGAAATATTATCACCAGTATTGAGATAAACAATAATCCACTCCGCAGTCAGCAGTATTTATAGAAAAATGAATCATGAAAAGAGTGACGTAACAGAAAGTACTTAGAAGTGATTAGTATTTGAGGGGTTTAGACACAATTAGGTACTCTACTGCAAAAAGAAAAAGTATGTACAGGAATCAACAGAGAGGCCTGTCCTTTAAAATATATTTGCATAAAAAATGGTAGCGGGATAAAATTCACACTGCGTCTCATTCCCGCCTTCACTATCTTACTCTGTATCAGCAAAGCTGCCATGAGCAGATGCTAACACTGTAATTAATTCTCAGGACCCTTTTGTTTTACTATAGGGAAGGAACGTGAAATAGTTGGGTGAACCAAATTGAGCATCAAGTACATTCAGTTTGCTGATGGCAAATTGATTTTTTCACAGCAGGCTATCAGTACAATTTCAGACAAGCATTTCATTAAGATACAGCATACATAACTCCTTATAACTTTGAACTACCTTCAAGACAACATCGGGATCAAAGAGTATTCAAGTCTTTAAGACTATTCTTAAAATATAAAATGGGCACTTGACACCATGTTCTCCAGACAGAGTAAAATAAAAATCAGACTCAAAAAGCTTGTACAGCATTTAAGTTTACTAAGAACATAAGGGGCATGAATTGTTGCTTGGCAAATTCTAGATGAATTTCCCAGCATTTTCTTGAATACGTTGTAAACACCCGGTGTCTGTTCCAGATGAAAACCCACACAGTCCCTGTTACTTTTTTTTCCAAATGGCTTGTCACAGCAGTGCTCTTGTGACAATTAGGCACAGAGGGCAGCTGGTTTAGCAGGACAACAGAACATGAAGAAGCGCTCTCCATCGCGTCTCGACAGACAGGTAGGTTGTTCCTCTCAGTCCAAAGCCCACCAAGTTTCTCCAACTCATCCCACCTAAAGGTCTTCTACAACCTATAGCACCACCCGATCCAAAGCATGAGGCTGGAAAGAATCCGGGCAGGATGAGTGAGAAGTGGACTTAAACTGGGGAATGCAGAATACTGTATTGCCTAAAACTGGTATTGACTTTATTACCTTTCAGTAGAGGGTTAAATATGTTAATTATTCAGTTATGTTCTAATTTGGGTTCAGCGGTGACTAAAGTTCTTCCACTACATCCTCTAGGTTCAGTTCAATTAGCTGTACTTATATGAAAAATAGGGGAAAAAATGCTGCCTTGTTTGCTGTTTTTTTTCTAACCTTTCAGATGGGGTTACTAGGCCTCTACTTAATGAGAATTTTTACTTGAAAGCTCAGCCTTTAGATGCTTTCCAGCTTGCTGACAGAAATGATGCTGAACTCTGTACAGCAACAGGAACTACCAATTTATCTTCCTCCTCTATTCACCCCTGTCATATATTAGTGGCTCTCTTTCCTCCAGTCCTACTCATCCCATTGAGTCTTATCTCACACGTGTCAAAACTTGCTTCTCTATTCCCATCAAGCACCACCTATTCCCTCCTGCATTCCCACTCTACCTTTCCTTCCTCTCATCTGGTACTCAGCTGCACCTGCTCAGGCTCCAGACAGTCTTTTCAGTGACACTTTTTTCCCCAGGTCCTTCCTGAGATATCTCTGCAGCAGTATTTCCTAGTGCTGCGTTCCTATTCGTTCTCATTCACCTTCTTGATATTCTCGCCTCGCCTCGATCAGAAAAGGCCTGAATCTCTCTAAAAGCAGCCAAACTCTAGTCCCAGTGGGAAATATCAGAGGTATTAGTCCTCTTTGTTGTGCCGGCCTAGACCTGAGTCTGGAAAGATTTAGTAGAGCCCACAGTCTAGAAAAACTAGAAACAGGTCATAGGTACATTTTAAATGATCAGCTGGTAAAGAATATACTCACCAACCTGTCATGGCAGAGAAACAGAGTATTGTAAAACAAATATTCAAAACACTCTTGTAAGTAAACCAGAAGTACTTAGGATAGAGGGTCACGTTACAACTGAATTTTTGTAATTGCAGGAATTTTTAAGTTTTTCACAGTTGATGTTAAAAAAAAGAAATTGTTAACTAAGAGTTTTAGATGGCTTGTTTTGTTACTGTTGACTCAAGCTAATTATTCTGTGTACTTGTGTGGTTTTTAACAACACAAATCTGATGCAGAAAACATGTCAATAGGAGGAAATTCATTATTATTTCCATGTGAAGCAATTCAATGAAATATCTAACTATGAGCAAACTCAAAGAACAAATGCAACTAATAAATCACACCCAGTTTCCTCCATGGTGTTACACTTGCTTAAGATGATGAAACAAAACACTTTTTTTTTTTTAATTGGTTGTTCCTTGTTGCTTTCTCTACAGTGCTGCTTTCCCTGTGAGATTTAAAATGATAAGTAACTGGAAATTAGGAAGAGAATTAGTCCATTATTCTGTAGCAATGACACAATGATTAATTATATCAGTTTACTGCCCCTTCTGCTTTCAAACCCTGCAGTCATTGCATGAGTTTTGTTCAATATTCCAGAAGGGATATGAGAATTAAATTTATACACTGTAACAAATTCCTGCAGGAAAGCCATCCCCATCTAAGGTAGTAGATGGATGAATCCTCTAATTTACAATACTATGCAGATGGCATCCCCCGTACCGAGCAAGGCACAGATAAGGAAGCTTCCCAAATGATTCAGAGAAAGAGACTGTGGAGAGACATGGGTGGAAATAGATCAGGCAAGCCTGAGCTTGTGTGTCCTCCTGGAAAGCAATCAAAACCTGGTAATCTACTGGTAACCTACCTACACCTAATGATTAGACTTCCTTTTACCTGGTTCTTTCTAAACCACCTAGTATTTTCAACACCCTGAGCATTTTCTAAGCCCTATTGAACATGAAATAAATTAATGGCTACTAGGGTCTAAGGAAGGCAGATGGAGGTTTAAAATCATTGCTGTACCAACACAAATCCCCACATCTTCCATGTCTCTGGAAACAACATGCATTAGGAAGAGTACCTTACTTTTGAGGAACAATGGAAGCCAACTGTACTGCTACTGTTTTCCTCCTTCCTAATAATGTATCTATGTCCCGATTATATTGGAGGGTACACATCCAAATTCCTAGCTCAAATCTACTTTATAATTGTGTGTAAATCCTGATCCTAAAAAGGCCTGGCATTCTTCACGTAGAAACTTTGTTTTGTTTGTTGAAGCTCACCTTGCTCTGACCCACTGGCATGTTCTGTACATCACTGTAACTTTGAGGTTGGTCTGAGTAGCCATGTCCTTCAGGCGAATCCAGGCCCAGCCGTTTTTATTCATAAAATCTGGTCTGTTCATAACATTCTGTGGGAGAAGATGAACAGCAAGTGCTATTAGTGTTTGGCCTGCCTGTAACAAAGAGTTTAATCCTTGGCATCAGGTTAACTCAGACCCAGATAGGTTTATCACAGGAAAAAAAAACACTATTCTTAAATATTGATATTTCTAGTATACATACACCATTCTTAAATGATGACATTTGCTAAGAACATCATGTATAAGCATACTTCAACTAATTGCACTTGGTTCTGCAAAGTTACTCACCATTGGAGAGACAACAAAGCCGGTGGGTGCACAATGTCATAGCAACGCTTACGCTTGCAGTCCTCTTCCACCTCAGGAGACAGCACCTCTAGGGATTGGAACATTAAAAGCTACATTCAAGCAGCAACTATACATTTTTCTTTTCTGAATTTTCCAATATTCTTTTCATGCCAAAAATATTGTAATTTCACTTCCATAGATATAAATGTCTGAAGTACCTGATTGAAATGTATTTGATTTTGCATTAAAAAAAAAGGAAAAAGGTTCTATTTTAAAAAGTGCTTTTATTCTGCTCATTAGACATTATGAAATATGAATCTTAAGTTGCTGCAGTTTCCCTCAAGTACCTCAGGGTACTCTGCTCCAGCTCGTGCCGAGTGGAAGTGGCTCACCTCAGTGGCCTCTCCTGTTGTGGTACGTGATGAAGATCTGCATCAACCCAGGAAACTGCCATGTGCCCCTGCTCATGTTTCAGAGGGCAGGAAAACAAACATGGTATTATAAGGCTGCCAGAGGGAAAAAAAAAATAATTTCTGCATTGTGAAGCAGTTCTTGCCCATGGTTTCAGAGGTAGCCTCAGTGTGGGCAGTACGCTGTTCTAAAACTTGACTGTCTTAGCTGAACACAGGAAAAAATAAAGGGTCAAAGCAAAAGAGATTTCTGAACAGCTACAGCAAAAAAGGAAAAGTATTCTGTTAACTTACTGGACTTAATCAGGTGTATAATCTCAAAAGGTATCTGGGTGCTAGTCAGACTGATGGAGTGAGTGAGGGGTTTAAGGTGTCTGTTGTTTTTACCTTGCCTTGATTTCTGGTACGTTGTTAAGAGTCTGGAATCTCCTACCAAAACCAGTAGTGACTCCCCCAGTTTACTCCAGTAAGAACTGGTCTTAAAAAGAAGTAATTTTAAAAACCAGGGTTAAAAACACTTTCTGCACCTCTTGGTATCACCATATTAAACAGGCCTTTGAAAACAGTATCGTTCCAATAGATAGGCCACATTGCCAAAGTTTGATATTAGATCTCAGTTACCTACCCATTTGGTAACTGAGGTTTTAAGGACTAAGATAATGGATGGATCAGCTACTCCAGGTAAGTTATTATGCAATCTTTGTATGCCAGTGTAGTTGTCACTATTTTTTCCCAAAGAAAGATTATTAATTTCCTGGACATAAAGATATAGTTATGTATTTGTCAGCCCTGCAATAATCTGAAACCAATTTCAATTGGCTCCTCTCATAATTTAGTGTCAAACTGGGGTTTTCCCTGCTTTGGGTGCAATTTAATGACATTCCTACTAAAATTTGAGCACATGTGCTGTCCTTTCTTTAAGGGTGTTGAATTTTTCCTTGCTTGAAGTGAGCCTTGGGGTGACACCCCTCACAAAAAAAAACCACAACAAAAAAAATAACAAGCAAACAAAAAAAAACAACAAGAAAAACATAAAAGAAAAGGAATGGATTATATTTGAATTCCTCAGTATTTACTCTCCTTAAGTAACAGGGCTCTTCCCAAACTCTTAAGTCATCTGTTTCTCTCGTTCTTTCAGACATCCTCTCCAGATTACTTCAGTTTCAGACTGAGAAAAAAAAAAATGCACCATAGCAAGCAGAGCCCAAGGTGACAATGAGTGACTTAGGTACATCTGAGAAAGAAGAGGTCATACATAACATGCCAGCTACAGAAGAAAAATTGCTTGTTTGACCACTGTGACTTGTGAATCAAGAGCTACTCAGGCTCCTCTAAGAAACCTACATTGCAGATTCATGTTCCCATCCATAGCTGCCAAACAAGCGCATTATTGCTGTCCTGCTTGCCCCCCCCAGGAAAGCAGGCCAAGAGCCAGCTCGCACAGCCACCCAACAGTCAGCTGCGGTAAGAGCGAGAGGTCTCCACACAGGGTGCACGGTAACAAAAATATGTAATCTAATCTAGCACAGGGCTGTTTTCAGTGGAGTTTGCCCCATTGTCCCTGGCCAGCTGTCTGACTGGCTAACTGCCTTTTTGGGTCAGTTAGAGCAGGATTGCTCTTCTGAAGTAACTGCACACAAACAATGTGCAGACTCTTTTTATGACCAGACATAATTCCTCTATTCAGATTGGAGAGGTTAGTAACATAACCTTTTCCAGTCCTTCTGGTGGTTGGTCCCAGCCTGTCTGTGCTATAGTTTACCTTCATTGTGTCTGGGTTGAGCTGACCTGGCTTGCTCACAGTCTCATACAGGTCCATCATTTGTTTATTCCATTGATAGCCTGTACAGAGGAGACACACTGAATTGTCTTTGTGTTCCTTCCACCGAAAGGTTCGAGTTAAAATTGTCTGTGTACCTTGCCAGGAAACTCAAGACCAACAAAAGTAAATAGTCCTGTCAATAAAGGACATCAGTTAATAAGAGAATAAGCCTTCAGTATTATGACAATACGACAATAATAGTGAGGCTAAAAGACAGAACACATCAAAGCCTCACACAGAAAATGGTGCTTTCTCATACTACATTTCATTTTTTAGTTCAAAATTTTAACTACAAGTAGAAGCCACATATGAAGAAAAGAAGCACTGTGAAAGCTCTTGTGTGCTCCTTAGTCAGTACAAGACCATCTTGACCTTCACATCATAATATTAAGCTGAAGTTCTTGAAAGGAGTCATTGTTTCAAAAGCCAAACGTTTTTTCAAGGGTGAAAAATGCCTGTTAAAGACTAAGTTGAAACCCCCGAGGTCAGATTACGTTTGACATGTGACATCAAACTTTTTTATCTGAAAGAGGAATTTTAGGAAGCTCCCACTCCTCTGTGCTACTTAGCTGTGCTTTGAACAGAACCCAGCATAACTGTGTACTAACGGAAAGTCCATGGGAAAGCTTTAGATATGGCTTTAGATATCCTTGCTGGCTATCTAAATATTTATCTTGTGATGTGTGACTGTACCCGCTTCTCTCCTCGGGGCCTGCAGAAAGTTATTTTTCTCTCATGTAGGTATGGCATTAACTACACAGTAGATCAAGTGCCACCAGCCAACCCCACCCCCCCACACCAAGAGCAACAGAGAGAAAAAATTACCAGAGATGTAAAATGATGTCATTTAACATAGAGGAGCATGATTCTAGTAAGAGCCTGTGTACAGATGCAACGAAATTTTACCTCTTTCACAGCAGAGCATAAGAAGCTTGTCAAGCAGCGTTAGCTAATTGCCATAGCAGTGACAGTGTGACATTAAGGGCTGCGGTGTCACTGACAACGCCTGAAATTCGGGAAGCATTACTCAGACAGAGACACACAGCAGGAAACGCTTAACTAAATTTTTTTAGACACTTGACTTCTCAGCTCTTGTAAAGTGCTCCATTTGTATTCATTTCCCAACGCGGGTTCATTGGGGTGTGTGGGGAGTGTCATAGCAAGGGGCAAATATTTGCAGCACACGAAGAAAAGGGAAAAATCTTGTCCCGCACCTTTGACATTAATTTTCCCACCTCCTTAGCGATTGGGGTCCTGTAGCTCCATCTGCTGGTACCGTGCTCCCCGCAGCAGCAACTGCACCCGGACACTGCGCAGAGGCACCTGCGGGTGCAGTTGCCAGTTTGACGCCATCCTCTCTGGGAAGCCGGTGGTGCCAGGTCAGAAGATCCCCTGCGAAATGACAATGCCCCCTGGTCAGGATGGCTGGCGGCTGGCGTGCGCGGCCAGCGGTGCGGGGAGAAAGGCACGCGGCGGGACACAGCGAGCGCAGCGTTAGTTCGCGAAGGACTCACACGGGTGCCTACGGGACAGACAGAGCGTGTCATCTTCATTTGGTTGTGGAGCGTCTCAAGTACCTTCAAAGGAGCTCGGAAATCACTGCGACTCCACGGTAACCCCCAAGCGATACGGTAGATGAGAACATTTCAAAAGGCATGAGGAGCTTAGGGTTCAGGGAACTTGGTTGCACCCCGACTGTCAAATTCTCACAGGCGACCCTTTTTACAAGCACGCAGTACCAAACATTCTAACACTAGTGTCCTTAAAATGATTGCCAGTAGGTGGTAAAAGTCCCCCAAACAGACAAGTTCTCCTAGTCTACATTTTTTTTCTTCATAATGTCTCAGATCAGTTCCTTTTTTTGACGAACACTTTCAGCTTGGTTTTCTCAGAGAGTTGAATTTAAGCACTGTCCTTTTCTAGAAAGAAAATAAAGGGGGGAAATATTTTTTCTCTCTCCCCCAATACCCAATTAAGAGAGCGAGCTATCAAGAGATACATAAGCACTGTTTTCTACCGGATACTTAGGGAAAGAGATGGGTGTGATTATGGTTTATGGACCTCTTCCCTAAAATGCTTATACTCAGCCGCCCTACTACAGTTTGATTCTCGGTTACAAATATACTTATTAATCTTTGTAAAGCTCTATACAGGTTTTAAGCTAAAGGGGAACATACAGCTTCACAGGAGAAGAAACCCTATTAAACCCAGAAGGTACAGCAGTACTGGAACCTCCTAAAAGAGGAGTGCTTAAACCAACTAAAATCACACTGCAAAGCAGCAGAGGGAGCCAGCTGCCTTGTTTCAGAAGTGCCAGCTCTGCTCGCTGCCCTCCAGTCAGCCTAGCAAAACCTTTACGTTGCTTTACCACAGCGGAGAGGAGTCCGGTTGCCTTCCTGTGTCATTTGGTCTAAAGGGGATATTGGGGAAACGCCAGCTTTGCTGCACATTAAAGTTTACTGACCTATCTAGGCTGTGCCACAACCTCTGGAAGCGACCAGTACTTAAATGCTTTTTGAGACAGCTGAGAAAACACCCATTTGGTTACAAAAGCAAACTGAGGGAGAAATAAAAAAAGTTATCTTCGTCTACTCTCACCCCTTCACAACTGTATAAGCATTTTATCTTTTCATACAAGCTGTAGAAGTTTTGCTCAAATCAGTGGAGACAATTAGATCTAGAACTTCTCTAAGAAAACCAGCAATAACAGTAATAAATAATAATAACTTCAAGAAGGGCACTGCTCTTCTGCGTTTACTCACCTTTAATTCCTTTAAAGGAGCTCTCCTTTTGCTCCCATATGATGCCAAAGGAGAAACCAGCTAATTATCATGATGCATTTTAAAATCTGAACTGCAATTTTGACACGTGAAGCAATGTGAACACAAAATTCCATGTGATTTTGGACCTCTGGCTCCAGAAACTCTTTTTTTTTTTCCCCCTGCAGGAATTAGAAGAAAACATGTACAAGATCAAAAGACATGGTCCTCCTACCCCCTGTTCCTCATGAGATCTGTTCCTCTTTGTTTCTCATCCTTCCTAACGGTGAGCTTGAAGGCTAAACTATCTCCCAGTGACCTCAGTTAAATCAATCAGTCTTCAGTGCATTTACACAGGTACTCTTGAGGGAACCATTTGATTAGCTAATCATTTAATTACAAACTGTTGAATTAATAATGCAGGAGAACTTAACTCAAAATGAGAAGGGCGTTATAGGACTGACAGTTGGGTAATCAATGTAAAATTATTTGTAAAGTGAACATACATTATTTGGAAGCAGTAAAAACCAATAAATGCAGAATCAGACTAATTCTGCAGGTATCTTCCTCTAGCCAGAGGCGTAGGAAGGCTGAGTTCTGTGGTTGTACTCAGTCATTTATAGTATTTCCTGATTGGGACCACTGAAAGGAGGGAAATGATATATTCTTCCATTATATACCTTTCTGCTGTATGTGTCATCCAGTGTGCTGGAGCGACACTTCTCCCAGCTCAGGGGCTGAATGTCTCTGGGGTGTTCTCCAGCACGTGCCCGCAGCAGGCTGTGTCATCCCTGCCCCCGGGATTAGAAGGAGCACAGGGCTCAGGCTGGCATGATGCATGATGCAACCCAACGCAACATAGCACAGCACTGGCAGTCTGGGAAGAGCTTGGAACGTGATGCAAGAGCTTGGAACGCAAGGGCTGTGACCAAGCAGCAAGATTGTCACCTCCAAAGATCATTGCTGTGATTTCCTTGTCCAGCAAACTCATGACAATCAGTAATGCTGGCCCCGCAGAGAGTGTTGTGGTCTTTACAAGATGGAATCTTTCATTGCTCACGAATGGTACGGAATATTACTTCTGCGGAGCCTTTATGAGGTTCATTCTCTGGAGAAAATCCATCCTGTTTGGAACATCCCTGAGATCATGTCACTCATCTAGAGACTCATTACAGTATCTGCATTGCCCGGGCCACTGTGACTGCTCCTGTGCTACAAGGCAGGGGTAGGTTTGCAGCAGTGGATTGAGCATTGCCCCATTTCCCTTCACTGGACAAAATGTCCCTGTAGGTAAAAGGTTTGCGTGATCCTCAGCACCGCTCCAGGACTGGAGATGCTATTGTCATGCACCGCTGCCAGGGCCAAATCTCCTTCTCCGTAAGGCATGGGTGTAGTTGCACATCCCAAACCTGAAATGTCTCACAAGACTTCCACTGAATGCTGCTAGGTGACAGTCCTGCGACCAGGTCCGAGGGCTATATTCAATTTCCATCTCTGCTGCTCACTTGTTCCACTAGTTCATCATGCTGTTTCCCACAGTTATAAATGGGAACATTTGTCAGCACATCACGAACGTGGATGAGAGATGGTTCACCAATGTTTCTAGAGCCCTCAGAGACCATGATGAAAAAGAAACAGAGGAGTGTCCAGTTTTTACTTAAACTGAAGGCCACCAGCATGAGTTAATACACTGCACTGCAGATGCTTGGAGTATTTACTATTACATGTAAGATGCAGCACGGAGTTTGGGTAGGATGTAAAGGATGAATTTTGAATTGATTTTCACTTTATCTTAGCTCTACCTCATTCTTTATTTATACCATAGAATAAAATCTCCTGTAGGGTTTTGTTTTCCTTTCTGTGATGTATCTCTTTTGCATAGTGTGCTGGTCATATAGCTATCTTCCCATCCAGTTAATATTTTCATTATTAGAGATTAAGGCTTTTTCCCATGAACCATCCCACTGCTGCAATACCCTGCCTTCACTTCCCACGGCTGAAGATACCTTTGTTCTGCTGCTTTTTCATGATAGCTCTATGCTGGCATTTGTTGGCCCAAATACAGAACCAGATTGAGTTCTATGAGTTTCTAAGAGCATAATTCAACATTTGACACATTATTAGAGTGCTGTGTTTCTTCATTCACCCAGAAGAGAAATGCAGCCTGGTGTAGGCAGTCAGCAGAGGACCTGGCAAACAGCTAAGTCTGTAACATCTATCCACCAGAGCAAATCTCACCGTTTCAGAGGTATAATCCAAACATTAGCTCTGATTTGAATATTTTACAGTGTTTTCACTGAAATTCTCCCATAAGGCATCTCAGGACTTCCCTTTTTCTCTCATACCTGCACTGCATAACTCTAACTGTAAAAAAAATGAATAGCACCAACACATTTTCCTGGAGCAATATATCATGGAATAATGAGCAAGTACTGAATTTATAAGAGATTTAAGAACCATTCCTGCTCTTACTAACTTCATCAGAAGCAAGAGAAGGCTAATAAGCAATCAAGGGAAAATATTCAAGTATTCATTCATTTCCTGCCCAAGTGTCAGTGTATAAAAATAATTATTATTTTTTTTCCATCTAAAGTGAACTTGTGACTCTTAATGAGAAACATTGTCAGAAAGTCATTCTAGCGTGGCAAGCAATTAAGTGTATCAGGTAAGGGAGGAATGTTGGAACAAAGGACAGACAGATCATCTCAGCGCGGGCATCTAGGAGCACAGCAACCACACTATGCCTAAAGTAACTAAACAACGTCTCTATTGTTTCCAGCAGAAACCTGAATTCCCTCACTGACTTCCACAACAAATTTCATAAGCCTTGCCTCAGTGTCAGACTGCCCCTGGAATGCTTCCATCCTGACATCACTGTCCTAGGCACTACGGTCACAATCGAGAAGAGTAGCTCACAAACTGATATCCACAGCACAGCTCTAAATCAGTGCTGCTACTTCCATAAAAGTGGCAACCCTCTCAAACACTCTCCAAAAGCAGTAAAATACTCCATGACCTTCAGACACTACCCTAATTGCTTTGGGAAAAAGACTTGCATGGTTTATCTCCTTAACCTACAATGGACCTTTCTACAGCAAAAATACACCGTGAGATAGAATTTACAGAGAATCTGTTACAAATTACATCCCATGTGGGAAGAAATCTGAAGAGTATCTTTTAAGAACCTCTCTTCAGACACTTGGAATGAAAATGGAGCAAGTAGAGCTAGATATTTGACACCAGATTTGAACATCGTGATTTCTCATCTCCACAGTATGCATTCCCACCACAAGAAACACTTTCCACAACAAAGCCATCCAAATGCCATGGTCCTACTGTTACATATCCTAATAGAAACTTCTTCAGAAGTCTACTTAGTAGACTAAATGCTACCAATCTACTAAACTATCTCACAAAAACAGCCCTAACTACACACTAACATGGACTTTCATAAACATTTACTAAAGGACAGGAATAGACAGTGGGGTAACATTTCTCAAAAAACAACCACTCCATCTCTCCCTTCTTGCTCTTGATCTACAGCCTCAAAAGATGTGCATCCTACTTAGCCCACAACTACTGGCTATCTTTAATTTCCCTGAGATCTCAATGATATCTAATTGAAGTCTATTGCCTCTGTTTCACACTAGAAGGAACTACGTGCTCACAAGTTTTTCTACATTTTTCCTGTTTATACAATAAAAAAAACCAAAAACCTCTGTCTAGGAATTCTCTCTTAATTATGTTTGAAGAGCAACACAGCTGCAACCCTGAAAGGATTTCTTATCCCTCAAGCCAGCAGGCCTGCAGGTCAGAAAGCTGCTGCTGATAGCATTTTACTCCCGTAAACCAAACCAAGAGGAACCAATAATGGTAGAGAAGCACTTTAAGTGTCTGCCTGACTTTTTATGAACAGAGTATTTTTGTTCAGTTTTTTGTAAATTACTCCATTATGCTTCAATTTCTAGCATTTTCAACTTTAGAACATCTTTTCTGGTTCCTTTTGATTAAATACATTGCAGCAGTGGTTTTATCTCACTAGTAAGTGGTACGTTCCTTGACACTTTAACATATGCACACATTTAAACTACAAACATTTTCTGTTACTCGTTCATGGCGTGTTTGATTCTCACGAACTTACACTAACTGAAAAACAAAAAGGCAAAATATCAACTTGACATTGAAAATTCCAGCACAAACAGAAACCTGTTCTCCTGTGTTAGCACAGCTGCTTTTGTAACCATTTTGCTTTACCATCAGTACTTAACAACTTAGCTAATAAGAGTTAAATGACATTACATAATCCATATATTAATTGAAAGCAGATGTACTCAGAGCAAAAATTTCAGATTGATGTGCAAAACTCCTTTTCAGGTATTTTATTGTTTAGCAAAGCACATTACACATAAAAACATGCAGTCATTTGATGGTCTGAATTGTTAAACACCTGCTTGCGCTAATTCCAACACTATTCTGCTGCAATGCTACTGGAAGAAGTATGTCTTTGAAATTGCCTGTAGGGGAATGAAAGTCAAATTTGTAGCTGTCATTTCTTCAGACCTATCACCAAAGTGTAATTAAGCTCTTTTCCAACTGCTGGGACACAAAGAGGATTTTCCTATTCTACATGTATCCTATCACTAAGGACAAAAGGAAAATTGTACCCTTGGTTGCATTTGCAGGAGCCTAGGGCATTCACTGGAGTTTCCACAACATTCCGGCCATTTCTTTCTGCTGTATTTACTCCCAGTGGAAAGCTTCAGGGGTTCCTCCTTGCTTCCTTTCCTATATGTTCTGGAGTGTGAAACAGACTGTGTGATAGAAGAAAAAATAACTACATAACCTACGTATCACTTCTCTAGTGGGCCACATGGGCCGTCAGGTATCAGAAGAGAAACCCTTCCCTTTCCTACCTGTCCGTGCCATTACCAGTCTGCAACTGGACTTCAACAGAGGAAAGGCTCCGAGAAGTGACAGGTCCTGGTGGTACCGTGTCCAGCAGCAGGCACATCACAAGCCAGCAATTTAAAGGCAACATCTGAGGTGGCTAATGTTGTTCTCACAATATGCAATGTATTGTGAAGTTGTTGAGCCACAGATTTGAGTTTGAAAGCGTGTGCAGTCATACGTAGGTGTACAGTTTTTGTTCTGCTTACCAAAATGACAGAAAGTTTGAGTATTTTTTTTAACTGTTATTATGTCTTAGAGAAATAATTACAAAGTTAGACTTACGAGTGCTCAGGCCATAGGGTCCTGCCAGCACACATTCAAAGGGTATCTTAGATATGCTGACAAACTGGTACAGTTCTACTTTTACAGAAGTATAATACACCTTGGATAAATTTTATTAAAACAAGTGTTCTCCAAACTAGTGGTAAAGTTAACAACTTGTAGCCTTTAAGAAGTAGAAGCAGGCTGCTGTTGATTCTGTTCTTCCAAGAAAAGAGGCAATCATCAGTAGTCTCTCCCATTTATACCCTTGCTCCTAGATGAAGGCCAGACAGAGTATCATTTTTGTGCTATTAATGGTAGAAGATGGGTCATTGGTGGAGGAATTAATTACCAACTGAGAAAAGGTGATACCTGTAGCACAGATAAGTGTGATTAATTACAAGCCTGCATTCGTTTCCTTCTGCCAAGACACTTGAGAACAGGAGTTTGACAGAGAGCGCACACATAGGAATTCACAAGAAGAAGTGTAAAGGCTGACCCTTCAACTCATGGTTTTCCAGTCACCTTACATCCAGATTTTCATTTCTTCAAAGAAAACATTTGCTCACTACCAAGCTAATGGTAAACAGTAAGTCGCATATATTAGAATGTAATGTTCACATCTTAATATTTCATATATAAACATTTACTGTAAAGTGTTATCTAAAATAACATACATGGTTACCAGACCAAATAGCCCATGTAAACTATGCTGAAAATATCATCTTTATTTACAGGAAGCTAATTAAAAGCAACTTTCACTATGTTTGAGATCTGCAGCACCCCTTCTTTCTCAGAGCCATGCCACAGCCCAGATTTATGCTGCTGGACATTGCTCTGAGGAGGAAGATGCCTTTCATACACACGAAGAAAGTACTGGCCATGCAAAGACCTGGCTCACTTGCTTCTGGAAGAGGTTGGAAGCAGCTTGCAAACCACCACTCTCTGAGCAGGTGACACATCTCGTTACCTATCTCACCCTTCAAGCTTTACAATTACACGCTATCCTATGTTCAAGTGAACTCTAAAATTGCTCTTCTGGCCCTTGGTGTTGTTCTGCCAACACATTGTGGAATTTAGAAAAAAAAAAGCTTAGACACCCTTACATTCTGTTTGAGCTTCTACATATACACGTTATCCTTATGTTCTAGCACCGCTGGCAATCACAACTACAAGAAATAAGCAAAGAGAAAATCAGGAATATATGATGTTATTTTACAGGCACTTTTATAACCATGTAATTTACTTCAGAGTTAATTTACTGAATTCCAATATCTGTTTTAAAGAAAAACAACTGTCTTGGGTTGGATTAAAGTGCTACCTTTGAGACTTAAGAAATCCCACACTGCTTTACCAAGCATGAATTAGATACCAAAAGAATCGTTCCTTGCAAACAGCGCATCAAGAAACACTCACACAGAGCCCTAGGATTAGCACTTGTTCTTTCATGATTTAATAAAATGCTCTGTTTCAAAAGAAACAGCTAATCAGATAATCACATTAGACTATCTCACAGGCCTTGAGCAGTCGAGCTCCCAGAAAAATATCACTGAGTAAGACGACAGGATTATGGCTTTTATGACTAGACATTGTATTTATCACAAAGCATGGCCAACGTTCAACACTGAGGTTGCAAGATTATTACATGGTTACCTGTGCTCTATAAAACAGACATGTCGTGTTGAACAAGTCATAAAATGGTACTGTAGTATTAGATACTATTAGCATGTTAGTTTCATTTTTAATCAGCATTACTGATCACCAAAACATATACACGATTGAATATTGACAGATTCAAACACTTTGGATCTGTTCTCTATCCACAAGATCTAGAAATAAGGCATAGGGTCAGCAGATAAGGAGAGTATAAATAAACAGCCCAAGTGCTTTGCTTTCCTCCCACACACCTTAACTCTGTCAGTTATGCTGCTGGATTCCTCATAGCAAATCTCATGTCTTGAGGAGGTCATACCTGAGGAAGGCTTTTAGCTGGCTGAAACAGCATTCTTACAGTTTTTTCACTTTCCTGGATACAAAGGAAACAAACAGTGAATAGCTAGAGGACTTAGTCTTTTAAAAATCTTGACAGAGTTTTCTGCTAGGAAGATAACTGGGTGGCCTGAGAGACTTCATTTGTTCATGCTCATACATTTATACACAACTGACACTTTATTCCGCTCAGAGGATCTTGACATAAAGTTGTAAACTGATCATATCTCTGTGACAGCAGCTTGACAGTTTTCCCACACAGCCCCGTCAAAACTTCCCATCAGTAGCTGTAAACAGAATTAGCAGGGTGGCCACTTAGCAACCAAATGCTTTTGCTTTTGCAATCTTACAGCGTGGCGCCGTCTCCTTTTAGGCTGAATGCTCTCCTGTCCATATGATGGCCACTGAAAATCTTGAGGTGGCACTTTGCTATTTTGACTCTCCGCTTCTTCAGAATCAGAGTCTTGTTGTTGCATTGAAGGGAAATGCCTATCTGGATAAACCTCCTTCAGTTTGCTTTCAAAGAATACATCTAGGCATCGTCCAGCCTCAGCAACCTCTGAATCTGGCTGGAAGAGAATAACCATTCAGTGTTACTGCCCGCAGAAATCGTCAGGGATCAAAACCAGATGACTACCCTACCATAATGACTGGTCTTTCTTCTGTCTGATACGTCTACGTTAGTCGGCTGCACACTTTCTACAGCCCATTAGTCCCCCTGAATTCACAACGTAAGTGAAAACCAGATGCTGCTATGAAGGAACACAATTTTGCACCTCTAAGAAAAAGGGATGTGCAGTAACCTAGAAAGAATAGCAGTCATCATAGCTTAGGAATTTCTATGGACCTGAATTCTCCCTATTTTGCTGGCTATGACTGGCTTCTCACAGCAAAATCAGTATTATTCCAAAGAGTTGTCCACCAAGATGTCCCTTTTTAATTTTTAGATCCATATGTATCTCAAGTTCCTAGATAGATAGATATCTTCATTTCTGTCATTAAAAAAACCCAACAACCTAGAAATATATCATTTCCAAAGAGTAAAACTGATTAATACTTCTGTTTATCTCAAACCTGTACCTGAGGTTAATGGAACCAACAGTTACAACAAGTGTGACAGCTTGAAAGAGCAGCCCTCTGGGTTATATCCCCTATCCATGCATACTAGGAACCTACATAATTGAACTTCGCGCAGTTCCAAAACATGAGACGCACGTCAGTCACAAGTTCCTCGGGTGCAGAATAGTGGGATTTGTCCTTTTTTTGCAGCTTGTTTCGTATGGTTGACAAATCCATTGGCCTTTTGATGATCTGATAATAATGCCGAGCCTGCAGTAAGAATAAAAAGCAGGTACACATCCATTTTAATTAAAACATTTCCTCACCAGTGACTTCCATACAAGTTTGGATGGAAGTCTCTTCAGAGGATTCCTTGCATCAAGGAAGAGAGCTCTAGTCTTTTGGTGCCTGCACATGCACATCATCTTCCTGGGTGCTTTTTGGTTTGATTAAAAAAATATTTGCTTGCAAGATTGGTCTTGAAAATAGCAGACTTCAGTGACTACTCTGCTATTTTCACTTCCTAAACTTTATTCCCAGGTATAAACGTCATCATTTAACCACAATCAATAATATATGTAACATTGACAATTAGCTAACATTTACCCCAAGCAGTTATCAAAATAATGTGCTGAGATACTGGCAGCTGATACTGTGGGAAGTAGTCTGCCAAGAGTGACTAAAAATACCCTACTATCCACTCTTTTTCAAGTTCAATAAAAGCCTTTTTCAATGGGCACCAGCTACCAAGGATATGTCACTCCTTTAATCTTTCTGGGTCAAAACCTACTTTTTAGGTAAAGTGTTCCATAGGTTCATTACAAACATTATTAGGTGGAATGTTTTTATATTGTTATTTGGACTACGCCTTCACATAAACTTTTTTTTTCCCTCTCATTTTCCTCCTCCAACTTGTTTCACATTGTATTCTATTGTTAAAATAGCATGAATCCATGTCTTCCGTAAAACAACTAGTTAATATTGTGAATGAGTACATGGATGAAAGAGGAGCCTCCACATCTTCCCCTTAACAGAGGCACATTACCACCTTTGTGCAAAATACCAGAAAAAAGGGAGTCCAGGGTTATTTCTAATACAGGCTTCTCTTATGGGAGTACAACACTCTCCACGTATGCAGCAAACCAACTTTCTTAATTTCTGGAGACCTTCATATACCTTTAGTATGCTACCAGCATCTGAAATTGGCACCTGAATCTGGCCCGAGGACACTCGCCAGCATTTACTTGCCTCCAAGGTGGTGCCTTCAAAGCATTTGCAAGAGGGAAACAACTCCCCCTTTCCCTAGGAAGCAATAGTGTTCAGAAAAAAAAAAAGCTAATGAGTATATTTCAGGAAGACAAAGGAGAAAGTTGTGAGGTGTGCCAGAGCATTCTTTGGATCCCTTCTGCCTGCCGCAGGCACGTGCAGTACTTACCAGAGGGCTGACAGGTTCATGGAATGGGAGGCTCATACTACTGCAGAACAGGGAAAGCAGCAGCTTTTCACACTTCTGTAGAAGCCAAATTTGAAATGCATTTTAATTCAAAGCAAGTAAGTTTCATTCTTGCCCTCAGTCAATCATACAAACAGCAAGTGGAGTACTCATGAAGTCTACACATTTCTGAAGCAACATGTCACACTTCAGTCTAACCCAGGGGATGTTTTGTCTCATCACATTTTTGCAGTTTTGAAAGTGAGGATAGTCAAGAAATGCAAGAAATGAAACATTATGTTAAAATTTTTGTATGCATGTATCTTTCCTGGAAACTCTTGGGAATTCATCACTATCACTATTTCCTTTTGGCACTCCAGAATTATTTCTTGTCTCTTGACTAAAAAATCAGCAGCAACAGTCTGGAAACAGTTAAATGGAAAATGTATGAGATGGTTTATATTTGTTCATACAAATGGATATCAGTAGAATAGCTGGTAGCACCCTGAAAACTGTTCTGTTTAATCATCATTAATTTGTGAAATACCAATACTAGTCTTTGCTTTTTTACACTGATGAAAAAAAAAAATGCTTACAAAAGTGTTATAAGCCTTGTTTGCTCACTAACTGGAATTGCTAATGGACTTCATTATCTAAACAAAACCTCACTAATCAAGAGCCAGATCCCAAGTATTCCTGTCTGGTTGTACCCAATTCAATAGGAACAGGGATCTCATCAATGCCAAGAAGCTATATCCAGCTCTTTCTGGACACAGTAGCTGAGATCTGGAAACAGCACAGAAGAATTTGAGCAGAGCTATGGCTGTGCTCATAGACCTTGCCTAAGAGGCTCCAGTGCTCTACGTCCCATTGCTGCTGTTGTCAAGTATGGTGCCCAGACAAGAACAGTGCCTTTTCTAGGCTTCTTTGTGCAAAACACATAGGTCATTTCCTTGGAACTTGTTGCTTCTGAGTACCAAGGGGACTTTAAGAAATGGCATTTTTTTGTGGGAGATCTGGTAGAGGAAACTGGTAATGGGGATGTAAAGAGATAAGCTTTCATCCAGGCTGTGTTAACAGTACCTAAATGTCATCTTCTAGGGGATTAATGGCACATAGGAAGACTTTATGACTGGAAGTCAAAAAGTGTCTTTATCACAAAAATGCCATTGCAACTGGCCTAAGTAGATGTCTGAGAAAGTGCCAAGTCTTAAAGGAAAAAGGTTGTGTGGCAGAAAGCCAGGCTCAAGGAGTCTTGCTCTGCTGCTTAGTGCAACTCCGCAATTCAGAAGAGAAAGGGATTCCAGATCTGCCTGTTCATCTTTCTGTAACGTGTCATTCATTTAAAAATTGAATTGCAATGTCTAGATAGAAGAGAATGATAGAACTCAATACTAACAATGCTTTTGTCGTATTCTCTACTCTCTGAAACATCCAGGTAGCAACCAAATCAAAACAGCATCTTGTGCAAAGAAAAGGAAAAGCCTCATGCTGAGATGACATGTCCTTTTCTAAAGAGTGCAATATACAGTTGTTCCCACCTTCTGGTCGTAGTCATTGAGGCCATATTGTGCATTATAGCTGTAGCTGTAGCGTGTGTTTTCACAGTCATATTCTACCTCCGGCTTCACTGGGTTACGGCAAAGCGTGCACACCCATTCTCCCCTGCAAAACGAGAAACCAAAACCTTGTGCCAGATTTTGTCAGAAGCCTTGTCAAATAACAGACCTCAGGAAACACTGTATTTGGAAATTCATCCTTAACAAGAATTACAATAGCAGGCAATCTGAAGCCCGTTGTACTACATGTTCATCAAGAGATTTGAATCTAATTAGAAGAGCAGTAAGTTGAGATTGTAGTCATTGCACTTTTTCTGTCACAGAAAAGAAGAAGCATATACCAGCTTCCAGTTGGGAAGCATATACCAGCAATGTGTGCAGCTGCATTGATGGTTTAAAAAAAATATTAAGGAAAAGTCCCAATTATTTAAATAATTATTTAAATTTTCCATAAAACTGGTTAGAAAACTGGAGAGGAACTCACTGATTGCCCTTTCCTTGTGCTGTTCTCGCAGAGAAGAGCTGATGTCTACAACACAGATGTTACATGAGAGCTTAGGGTCTTACTTTTCCCCAGTAAGTTGTAAGAAAGCTTTTAAAGATCAAGTCTTCTTTGTGGTACTAGCCAGCTAAGTGCAGAAAGGGCACACATGGCTGGAAACAGCTCTTGCTTACTAACTCCTCTGTTTCCTAGTGTGTAAGACAGATCTTCGCTTTGCAAGAAAAGGATCAAAAAAGGCAAGTGAGAGATGCAGTCCTTGCCCTTGTGTAAGGCTGACACATACATCCCTGGGGATATATTCTGCCCCAAGGCAGCGAGCAGAACCTGAGCACATTAGAGAAATGTCATACATACTCACACTGGAAAGCTGAGCAGGGCTGGGACATGGCAGGAGAGATGGAAGACTTTGGGGCAGTGATCACAGCACAACAGTTCTCCTCCATTAAGACACACGGCACAGAAATCCTCATTTTCAATTGGATTGACTTCCTGTGTGACTGGAGATTTTTTCATGTTGGAAGTGCCATTGCTGAGCTTCTGATCAACAGATGGAGAGTCTACAGGAGGAGGTTGTGTCTCTCCTAAGGCTTGGGATACGAGAAATTTTCTCTCCTTTGAGTTGTCTTCTTTGGACTTCAGTCCTTCAGGTGTACTACCTTTATTTATCTTGGAAGGAATTAAAATCTAGCATCACACAACCATCATTTTCTTATGTAAGCATATAACAGCAGTAGTCATCTGCAGACAAAATAGATGCTCTGCAGTGAAGGCTACTGGAGAGAGCACTGGGATTCAGCGAGCCCACAATCGACTCAACATCTGCCACTGGCTGGCTAGGGCACCTTGGTCAGGTAATTTCCTCCACATTCCACAATGTAATAGCACTGTGAGAGAGCTGTACAGATTTCATATCACAGTTGACGGAAGCAGGAGACTTTACAATCTTATTTGCAAACTTAACAATAAAGAAAAAAAAAAAGTGTATTTTTTTGTTCCCACCTGAAATTCCCATTTCCTTCAGTGGAAAGAAGTTCACATGGGAGATTAATGAAGCAATAGAATACAAAGCTTTTAAAAATCTATTAGACTGTGGCTTCTGGAATCAGATCAGTTCCTATCACTCAAAATTTAGGTCAGTTTTAAACTATTTATCGTATATTTGTTACTAGACAGACGAGCCAGGTTGTTGACTTTAAGACAAAGCCATGACAGCTTTCCAATCCCAGAGACAGACTTCTCAGAAATGTACCAGGGAGCTACACAGCAAGCTAAAAGCTGCATTCTCTATTATTTCAACCCATCACAGAAGTGTCCAAGGGTGAAATGAATCAACTGACTTATTAACATATAATAACTTTCAGAAACTGTGAGTGTAGGCCAGTGGAATAAAGGTCAGAAAGCAGCTAAAGCTGAAGAAAATTCCACTCACCTTTATAGACATACTTGAAGACTGGGTCCCACATTCAGTTATCAGGAGGAAATTGCCCTCTTGCTCCTTGTCCTGTGGCTGGAGCTTAAACACTGGGAGCTCCCCTGCTTCTGATGTACATATTTTCAGACGTTCCAGTCGCACATAAGGGATCTTCCTCTCCTTAGAGCCAGGTCTACAGGACAGATGGTTAAATTCAGTCCTATTCCACAAAATTTTCCTCCCTACTCAGTTTCAACATTTTTCACGCACTATTATTTGTGCTCCTTTTCCTTTGTAACTGCTGGCTGAATGCTGAAAATCTGGGTGTTTTTTCAAATGCCAATTCCGTAGGCAATGTGAACGCAATCACGTGTGTAAATGCTTTACTAATTTCTGTGCTAAATCTTTGCCCTGCTCTGTATATCTCTGTTTTAATCATTCCGGTTTAAGTCGTGCTTGATATTTTTCAGTGTGGCTGGCTTCAAGCAGGAACATGGCACATCATCAACTTTACTTTAAAATATTATCACAGCAGTAGCTGAAAACAAAATTTTATAAAATGGTTGAGATGTTAATCCTGTTCTGTTGTATTTTTTCAGTATAACTGTGGCTAAACAGGTTCTAATTGTTCAAGTGAGATAAGTTTGTAAATATTTATTAATTCTGGAGCATTATGCAGAATAACAAAAATACAAGAGTGTACCACTTATTTTAAATTGGTGGTTTAAATTTTAAGAGAACATTTTACAACTTTCCTATAAGGAATCTTGCATTCTTTTTAAGTTCTCCATGATCATTCATTTTCTAAATACATGCATAAAATTTCATGGCCAGTACTTTTGTATTAAAAAAAAAAAAAAAAAAAAAGAAAAAGAGCCTGTTACCTGACATTCTGATTGCTTTTCATATCCATTTCAAAATGTTCCTTTTCACAGTTATTGAAATCTGGAACAGAAGATAAGAAAATGAATAAAATATTTATAATATCAGAGTCAGATTAGGGTAGAAGGTACTTCAATATTCATGTACTTCTGACTGGTGTTTAATATGATATTGTAAGTGAATTATGGAATCATTTCATCTATATGTATAGAAAATGCGTGTGCTATTTTCTATTCTGGGATACAGTCTTTGTCTTCCTCTTTGCTTTTAATCACAGCTTTTGTACTGAATATGAGGAACCTTCCCAAAGTATTTTGTTGAAATGGTTACATTCCCAGGGAATGCACACAGCCATGCCACATTCATCCATATACATGGAACAACATCAATAATCCTCTTTGCTACACAGCCTTCACTTGAGAAAAAGCCCTGCTGTGGTCTGAATTGCTGAGTCTCAGGAAGTCTCTGCAATCTTCTGCTCCTTGCTAAGAAACTTCAGTGTATGATTCTATTCCCCAACGTATGTAACATATAAATTCAAAGCTATCCATTATATACAAGCATGCAAGAAACGACAGCTCTTGACTGATGCTAGACACAAAAGTAACAAAATAACCTTGGAGGTAGGGGATGTGGTAGAGATGACCACCCCAGCGGCTGCCCTCGTAAATACCAGCCCACTGACAAATTTCAGAGTAACTCCTCCTTTTGGTAGGAATTAGTTTGACATAGCCATAATATGTGGTTTATTCTCTTGTTAATATTGTCTATCTGGATATAAGCAAGTGCCAGGAAAATCTAGCTCAGGTCAATGTGCCCCTAAGATACAGTGTTGTTCCCAGCCACGGGAAACACAGTACAATCAAGACTGACAATGCTTATGAAGGATCAGATTAATGAATCACAAAGGAAAACAACTTACTAAGGAACTGTTCTGTAGAAGGAAACAAGGGTTAATCAGGACCATTCACTACATGCAAGTCAAGCACATAATGCTGCTGCTGCAAAAAAAAAGCAAACGCCATCCTGCAGCGTATTAGCAGCAGTGAGGAATGTAAAACACAAGAAGTAGATACTCTGCCTCTGCACGGCACCCCAGAGGCCTCAGCTGCAGCACTGCCTTTGGCTGTGGGCAGCACTCCTTAATTGCAGAGAACTCAGAATAGCGCAGCAGGAATGAGGTGGTTTAAAAATGACAAAATAAAAAAATCAAATCACAATCCTGACCCATGAGGAGAGACTGAAACCATCAGATTTGTTTAGTCTAGGAAAGAGAAGGGGAGGGTGTTTGCACAAGCCATGATAAGAAGACTGTCTCTAAGAGGGAAAATGATGAAATGATGTACAATTTTTACCACATCCCTTGGGGCTAGGATAAGTATTCTGTTGTAAATTAAGTGGAAGTGTTTCTATTTGATACTAGAAAAGCATGACCCATTGGTGATATACACCAGAAGCAGTGGGGTTCGGCAGCACAGCACCGTTGAAGCCAGCAGGTCCCCCTGAGAGCTGCTAGCAGAGGTAAGGTTGCCTTTGCAACAGAGTTCCTCTGTCTCACTGGTGCACCCTGCATACGGTGACTACATCTCCTGTCTCCCCTCACTGCATGCCCTGAAACTGAGTGCAGGATGGGAACTGTGACAAGGGAACAGCACTGAATTCAACGCTCCAGGCTTTCCATCCTCTTGCATGACAGGACTTGTGCTTTGCATAGAGGAAATTCATAGCATCTGTTACAGGTAGTGAGATTCGTGTAGGTTGAGGCTGCTTTCTGTGTGTAGTGTCACATGATCCAGACCAGATACTATGAAGGTGCTGCTCTCAGAGACACATAAGCCTGAGGTACAGCTTCTTAGGGGTGCACCTGATTCTTGTAACTCGCACAAATGATTGTGGCATAATTGTCACAAATTGGCGTAGTACATATAAAAGAAGACAAATACATTTCCTTGGCTCACTGAGCTAGGCCTCCTTTGTACTAATTAGAAATCTCTGAATAAAAAAAAAAGTAAAGAGCACAGAGATAGAAATATTAATTCATCTTTTACAGAGAAAAGCAGTCAAATACTGGCATAAGTCACAGGATAACAGCTTGATCCTGCAATCCCTTGCTTGCATGAGTAGTCCCATTGACTTTAGAGGTTGCAGGAATGAGGCTTTACACTGTAGCACAAGGATGCTGGCAATTCGCCCATGAAAAGAGTTAAGCAAGGTCTAATTCTCCATTAAGAAACAGGCCTTGGCTGAAAGGAATGTTCCATAGCGGAGCCAAGCAAAAGCACATACTGTGCAATATATTAACCTAACAAAAATTTGCTATGCTGCTGATGTGAAGGACTTAGCAGAAGACACATTATATGGTGGAAGCAATTTTTTTTTTTTTTTAATTGAATTTGGACTCTTCAAACTAGCTCTTCAATAGCCATAACTGCAGACCTCATTAACAGGAGTGCTTCTAAGGGAACTAATACTCCAGGTACTTCACACAGACCCATGCGTCTCTGGTTCATAAATGAAGGATGTTACAAATTCAGGGCATATCATTTCCATGTTTTCCCTCCACAAATGAGATCAAACACGCATTTCCATCGGATTAAGTGCTCTGATACTATTTGAAGCTTGCTGGAAAAGCACGTTTATATGTAAGTACATTAAGAAGCATGCTGTTTTGCAATGCTTGCAATGCACGGTGCTAGGACAGACCAAACCCCTAAATTAAATAATAAATAGCCTGGTACCTTCTTTGTTTCCAAGCTGTCTCATACTGGCATTCGTGGGCAGGAAAGAAGTGTTGCTGAGCAGTTCAGAAGAAGTGCAATGTTGAGATTTTTTGATTGAAAGATTAATAGGTTCTTCCAGCACTTTTTGCATAGAGAGGGTTAACTCATTAACTTCATCTTGCCCAGCAATAGCCAAGCTGTTTTCCAGAGGATGATCTACAGTATTGAAGTCTTCATTTTCTAGCTTCATGGGGAAAAATAAAAATCAAATGTCATTATTAGTTTTCTTTCAGTCCATCTTAAGCAAATAACTTGTAATCAGTCTTCAGATAAAGAAAGAGACCTGGGGGTGCTGATCGACAGGAAGCTGAACATGAGCCAGCAGTGTGCCCAGGTGGCCAAGAAGGCCAA
>JANHFX010024963.1:0-13586 GCA_027560015.1 Chloroceryle amazona
ACGATCCTCGCCGTTGGTCCCGTCCCCGCGCCCCAGCCGCGTTCGGCCTCAGGCTGTGCGGGCGGCGGCGGCCCTGTGAATCTGAGCGCCGGTTCCCCGCCGCCCTCTTGTTTTGGGATGACAGGGACTCCGGGTTTTGTGTCCGGGTGCTTAGGAGAGACTTCTCAACAGATTTGGGGCGAAGGATGAGGACCAGGAGCTGCCGTCCTTCTCAAGGTCTTAGCTGCGGGGCATGACAGTGTACAAGTCCAGACAGTCCTCTCCCGGTTCTTCCCGGCTGTTAAAACTCAACCTTCAGTTTTACACACATGCGTTGTTGGGGGAACACTATTTCTCCGCGGGTAACAAAATGTAATAGACTTTGCCACTTGTTATTAACTTGTTACTGTTGTTTATCATGCATTCGCAGAAAGAGCAGCACTACTCTGAGCAACACTCCTCCTTGATTAACAAGGCCTACCAAACGCTCCTGAACCCCTTGAGCCGGGGCCTCTATCTAGTAAGGTGTCCGTTACTTATTTTATCACCACTCCTGTAACCTAGGTTCCTAGGTGCCTGGGGCTGCTGGTGGCAACATAACGAATCAGACCTTTGACTCTGTCAGCAACGTGCAAATTTGTGTTCCTCCGAGGAACAGAATTACCAGGGCTTGAAAGGAGACCAAAAGCTTGTCTGAAAATTAATCATCTTTTCCACTATTATCTTTAATATTATACTATTACCATCTCATCTGCTGCTCATTTTACACCATTTTCTGCCACACACATTGTGTTTGGCCACGGCTCTTCCTTTGAAATTTCAGTCTGGCCCTTGACAGCCTTCGTTACATTTTTTTGCTTTGGTTAACTGCTGATTTTTATGATCTACCTATAATTTTAAGACTGACTCTATGCACATTTCATGGAATAAACTTAAAGTCTGTCAGATACAAATATGAGTGACCCCTGCTAAAGGACTTAATATTCAAGAAAATAACTGACATCAAAATCGAGGTCAGAATGTGTATTTCCAAATTCCCATTTTCTTCACCAGTTGGAGCTGAATGGAGTAGAGCCAGCACAAGAGACGGACTGTGATGCAGACTCAGTGTTCCTCATGGAAATCATGGAAATTAATGAGAGACTAGCAGAGCCTAAAAATAAAGATACCCTTGAAGAAATTGAAACTTTACTTAAAGGTAGGCTATGATTTGAGGGTTTTGTACAGAACTAATTTTCTCTATCTTCTGTAATATGAGAGTTCATCTGAAGACTCTTTTTCAGTGTATTTCTTTCAGTATCTCTAACTTGCATTAGTCTTGAATTGACTCACTGCAAGAGCTTCCCTCCCTAGAACATTTTTCTTTACCAATTTATGCCACCTCAACATCAAATCTGGCCTGAGAAAAATCTAGCAGCACCTATTCTGATGGCAAAATATGGGTGTATGTATTGACTACAAAAAGGAATTTACTCAACCTTCAGCAGATCAGGGCAAGAAGACTGTTCTAACAGAAAGAACCACTCAAAACAGTTCAATAAAATGCTTGACTGACAACATTAAATAATCTCATTTACAGACTGTATTTCTTTCACCTTCCTCAATTTAGCAGCGAATATTATCCTTATATGAGCATCTTGTTTATATTGTTGGTGATACCTAGAAGATTGAATTTATTGGTGGATTTCATTCTCTGCAATAACAGTAGCGTGCCAAAAGCAATTAGAACAACTAGAATAAAAAATAAGTAGAATAGAAGAAAATTAACTGTAGCAAGGTGAGCGATACACTAAAAGTAAGTTACATTTCTGGAAGGTTAGTGACCATTGGTTTGCATTGGAATTGCTGTCTGTAAACTTGTTTAAACAAAGAAATGTATCTGTCTGAAATTATAATTAAAGATTATATATTTAAGATAGACAGCAATACTGTGAAAAGCTCTCCTAGCTCCTAAAAGACTGTAAGTTCCCATCACGATCAGAATGCGGTGGTATTAAATATCCTAAGCATGTAACAAAAAGTGAATTAAATTATTCGTTTTACAGTTAAACAAGAAGAACTGACCAAAGAGGTGACTGCAGCTTTTGAAAGAGGTAGCTATTTCTATTAAGTATTTAACTGCCATACGTAGCTGTTACAAATGCTTTAAAAAACCACATTCTCTTACTGGCAAATATTGCCTGAACTACAGAACAGAAATACTGCATAAACAAGTGTTCTTTGCTTGGTATTTAGAGTAAATACTTCTAAGCTGACCTTTCCACTGATGCAGGCATTTCAGGACCTCACATTAAATAGAAGTAAACAAAAAAAATCCAACCTAAAACTTCCAGTTGCATCAAAATGATCACTTCAAGTGGATTGCAAATGCAAATAAATTGTTTGCCAGGATACTGGGTACTGAAATGGGTGCTGTGATTGAAATACTGAGATTCATTTTGAAAATTCTGCCCTCCCTCTGTAAACTTGTAATGTTTTATTTAATTTCAGATGATCTTCAAGAAGCTAAGAAACTTCTAGCCAAAATGAAATATTTTGCAAACTTGGAGGATAAACTAAAGAACAAGAAGATCCCTTCCTGACACTGCCTCCTTTACCATTAAGAGTTATTTCCAATTAAACATCTGATTCAGTAACCAAAACCAGGAAAAAAAAAGTGTTTGCTTCCTATGTTTTCATTAAAAGCTTTAAGTCCCGGAGAAGGAAGATAAACCTAAAAGAAATCCAGTGCTTGCTGGATGATGCCAACAGTTGGCATCAGGAAAAGTTTACAATCAGGAAAAGATGTAATAGGTAAGGTAGGACTACTGAAAATGAGTATTGGAGAGGCACACAAACACCATACACAACTAAGATTTCTTACTTTTTGCCTACTAAGATATGAGTAATTTCTTTTGAGAAAGTCCTGGACAAAACTTTGGAGACTAAGCAGAAAGCTGATTCAGGAGGTCCCTTCCAGCTCCCTGTGTGCGTTCTATCAGCCCGTCCCGAAAAGTCTTCAAAGGAGAAAAGTTCCTGTCATGTCCTCTGTGCTGTTTAGTGCTTCTTGTGATGCTGATCTCAGCCTGCTGGGACCTGACCTTCAAAACTATGCAAGGTTTTGCCCTGCTGCACAGTTTAAAGTTAAGAAGCTAGGTTAGGGAAAAAAAATAAACCACAACTCAGACTCCAGAAACTATTTATTAGTACCCTTTTAGGAAACAAGTCTTCCTAATAAACTGTATTACAAGTAACAGTAATTGTCTTTATACAGGTACAGTGGTAGGACTATACAAGGAGTGTCTTTAAATCTTCTAAATAATATACTTAAGTCAAAAATGGAAACTAAATACCCCAGTTTATAGATAAAGTAGAATATTTCAAATACAAACTTTTCAGTAGGTCTGTTCCTGTTTGGGTTTTAATGCCTCGATATTTTATTCAGTGAAGCATTAACATATGCTTGATTACCCAAATCTGAAGAAGGGGCTTAGAATCTGAAGAGGAGCTACTGAATTATCTGAAGAAATCTTCCAGGGGTGGGAATTCATTGAACACCCTCTCCTGGTATTTCTGCATCCCTACAATATCCTCATGTAGCTAAACATCAAATCTATGTATGATGCAAGAGGCTGTTAATACCATTTCAGCAATATATGTTTTAACAGCATTTCAGAAAGATTAACTTGCCTTGAATTAAAACTTCCTCTAAATATACAAGAGGATGTTATAAGCTTCTTGTTCATGGTATTACACTGCTAATTTAGAAGACGCTCTCCGTAACTCTCTAATAATAAAGTTCTGTTACAGCTGTGAAATCACACAGGATTTTTTCTTAATTCATCATGGAGTTGTCTTCTTTCATAAAGCTCTGTTTCCTTTTTTTTAGTATTTCTTCCAAAATTAAGCTTGTGAAATTCCTTTCTGATTTCCAGAAAAGATTTGTTTTTTGTCTCAGGAATTACAAGGAAGATGAAAGTAGCAACCGAGGAGCACTCCAGTAAGAACACCAGAAAACAATACTGCTTCAGCCCATTCTGAAAAGAAAAGTTTTTTGCATTGTATTCCAGGTATAGCAGTGGGGTTTGGAAAATTAAAAGCATTTTGCTTCCGTTCACACCTAACACTGCTGCTCAGATATCTGTAATAAAAGACGTTCAACCTACCCCTACTCTACATGTAACTTTTTTTTTTTTTTTAGTCCTTTATTTTTCTAAAAAGGATAAACCATTTACACACTGAACAATTCACAATGTAATGGTAAGTCAGCACTTGCTACCTAGCTTTCTCATATTTTAAGATTACAGGACTTATCTTTTCTGAACCTTGATTAATATTTTTCATTGCTATACATTAAAAAAAAAACCTGAGACATCTTATTGAGAAGAAGAGTTCAACCAAGGACTGTCAAATCTAGATACTCTAGAGAACAAAATGTGCAGGAACAGCACAAAGCAGGATAGGTGCTGACACTGAAAGCACAGAGCTAGAAAGGAAAGCCTGTATTGTTTTTTTTCTAATGGTCATCCTGATCACAGAAACCTCTCTGTGCAAGCTTAGCAAGCTCTCAGAGATGTGGGAACCACTAGGCCCAGGTACTACTTCCACTTCGCTTTGACATAAAAACACAAGGCATTATTAAGAAATGTGTTACCTGAATCTCAATATCTGATCAGGTTTTATAATTTTGATACCTTCTCTACTTTTTTACATCTGAACATCGAAAGAATGCAGGGGGGCAATTTTAATCTTCATTTATCTTACTATTTTTTGTTGATATCTAAAAATACTTTAAGAGAGACTGAATCTGGTTACACTCACTTGAGAGGCAGAGTGTATCCTATGTTTGATACTGTGTAAGAAAAAAATCAGTTTGATGGAATCTGAGAAGTGATTAAGTGGCAGGTGAAGCAATTATGAAGCTGTGTTACACATACTTACCACTATAAAGGGAAAGAGCATTCCAATCGTAAAGAAACTAATCCAGCTAACAGTCCCTCCTATCATGTAAGCAGCAGGACGCGAAGACTGTATAAATAACTCAGCTGTCAGGGTATTTGTTATGCCACCTGGGGGGGACAAGTTTCAGAAATGGAACAGGTTATTAATGCTAAATAGCCATCTGCAGTATTTCCAATGCCAGAAGAAACGAGTTGCTTCTGAATATGCCACTAGCTCATCTGGTTCTATTAAGAAAAAAAAAAAAAACAGCACATTTTTGAACCTACTGCCCATGTAGTCCATGTCCTTCTAAGAAGCAACCCTATTTCCACAGCACTGCTTGGGGAGCAGCGGCCCCTTACAAAGCATCACAGGCTGCTTTTTATGCAACTCCACTGAATTGAAGGCCAGAACTAAGACAGCCCCTCACACTTAGCTCATGGTAAGCCTCAGTTTCAGGCGACGGGAGACAAAACTTGTGATGCAACAAGCTTGCTTACACTCCTTACCCAGAGTGTCAGCAGCCCTACAGTAAATACTACCTGACTCACGCAGCAGAGCTGCCAACACCCCCCCAGCCCCAAACATGTGTCACCACTGTAAAATATTCATCACACTGCAATACCAGGTCCCAACCCAAAGCTCAGGATGAAGGCAAATATAGATGTCATGCTCACGTAGGGCACCCATGAGTACAGCTCCTGGAAGAGAAGAGAATGAGAAAGTTTAGCTCAGATTCTGATAATACAATGTTAAAAGTTTGGCTTAATGGTTACCTTTCCTTTTGCTATTTTATTACAGCTAAGACCAACATTTGTTCATGGCTGTTTACAGCAACTTTATTTAACAGTACTACTTCAAACAAATTAAATATTGTTCATTTAATAATTTTTACTAAATGGAGTCTAGTGCTTCTGTCGAGATTTGTAGTAGTCTCTGAGGATAAAACTTTATACCTATAGTGAATAATTGGGTGTTGTTACTAGTTCAACATTTTGTCAGTGTTTATTTTGGTATTTTATACCAATCCCATGAGTCAGCTGTCATTAAGCACCTTCACAGCATGAAAAGACTTCATATCACGTATACGTAAATTTCAATAGTGAAGCACAGAAACATTAGCATTACTGTATACATATGGAACTAAGTGCATTAAAAAGACCAAACTGAAGTTGAAATCCCTTCTTCAGAAGGAAACCAAGAAATTTACAAAAGTAAAATAATTAAACCTGCCCCACAGCTGGTTCATTCAACACTCCACCTAGCAGCTTACTTTGCTCCAACCACACAGAACTGTTGTCGGTGACTCTTCCACAGCCTTGCCAATCCCTGCGGCCCCTGACCCTGCTCTCCCTTCAAACACCAGACCTGCAGCCACACGAGCCACCTGTTCGCAGTCAGCTCCAACACTGATTCTGTGAACAGGGAAAGAACTGCAGCTCTTCAATCCCCCCTTTGTCAGAGAAGGATTTATCAGGCAACCAAATAACTGACTAGATCCAGTTGCTCACTGTTGGAGCTACACCTTCATCATCTTGCTTGGATTAGCTGAAGGCAATATATATTTAGTATAGTATGGTATGGTCTGCAAATGTAGAGATAGATTTGCTCTAAATGTTCATTTCAGGTTTATGGGTCTGCCTTATTTGAGCTGATATGGTATACAGCACAATTTACAATGCATCTCTTTATACATCAAAAAGCAAGGCAGGATGTTGCCCTCACATGATAAATTTAAGGCACTGTGAGTATCTCTAGAACATTTCTGGTATTTTTTGTGAATTTACACTCAATGGTTTTAAGTGTCTTTTACTGTAAAAGCTAGAATAAATGCTGTCTTGTCATCACTTAAGTTTTGTCAGCATTAAAGGCAGCTGCAGCTTTAAGACAATACATGATCAACTCTTAGCTAGCTGAGAGCATTCTCTTATTTTAGGGAAATATGTCTGTAGAATTCATCAAATCTTTCAACTGCTGTCATTTTTTTTATGCTGCTGTTTAAACCTATGCAGCTCTTATCTTCCAGCTTCCTTTGAGTGTCACAGATTTTCACTCACTGTAGTTATATCATGTAATATAAACGAGTCCTTCTCTACACCTGGTAAGTCAGACAGAATGTTAAAACAATGCTCCAAAGGGTCATAAGGAGATAACCCCCAATGATGAGGCATCTTCTTCCAACGTAGTCTATCAGTAAACCCTGCAGACAACAGATAATTTTCTGTTACTACTGATCTTGTATTTACCAGTGTTGTTCTTCAAGAAGAATCATTGCTCTTTATGCTAGGAGACAGAATAAATTGCTGCTTACACAGGTGAGGGCTGTGAGGCATTCACAAGCTCCAGTGCCAAGTGTCACATAGGGGATTTTTTCTGCTGAGATCCCAGCTTGCTCAAAAATGTAAGTTGCATAGAAATAAATCTACAACAGGAAAAAAAAAAAACAAAACAACCAACCAGTAATGGGGCATTCCCGTTAGTTAAACTGTTGGCTGGAAATAAAGTCAAGTTCATACTAAACATCTGGCTCAATATATTTTATATTGTGAGTTATTAATTTGATATAAACAGCAAGAAGGATCTGTTAAATTAATGTTGAGGCAAAGATACTATCATAAAAGGAAATATAATTATTCAACTTACTAAATATAATACTTCACATTCTTTAACTAGACACAATGCGGTAAGCTGATTATTTACTTTTTTCAGAAGAACTTAAACACAACTATTGAGTCATTCTTTAAAGGAATTTACATACCAGAAACACAGAAGTTAAAAAATTAAAGAGAGAAACACAGAAGTAATACAAAGATATTCTTTCCCACTTAGCCCATTTCTCTGAGCTTTTCTATATGGATCCTTTGTGTTTAAAAGGTTGATAAACAGATGGAATTTGAATCATTATTCAAGCTGTTTGCAGGTATGAAATCTTACAGCATTTATCCCACTGAGCTGTTGGCCCATAGTCATCACAACCACAGTAATAAGCTGCCATCTCACACCACGATCAGTGAATAATTGCCAGGGCTTCCTGGGTTTTTCCCCATCTAAAGCAAAACATTCCCGCTGTATGTCTTCCATCTCCCTTCGATACTCCGAAGAACCATGAAATCGCTTCAAAGCTTAAAAAAAACAAAACAACAAAAAAAAGAGGAAAATAAATTTTGTGTTTACCCATTGACCACAACTTTTGTAAAATCACCTCTTTTGATAATAACCTGGCTTTTGCTAGTGTATGGAAACTTTCTGCTTTAGGAAGCTGGGAAAAAAAGTAATTACCTTTGGCACAGCTCAGCTCATCACCTCTGTCAATAAGAAGGTATCTGGGACTTTCAGGAAACCATGGCAGGAATAAAAGTTGGGCAAAGGCTGGAAAGCAGCTACTGGATAGCAACAGAGGCCAATATGTTTCTCCACCTAATAATTCCCTAGGAGATGTGCAGAAAAAGAAGGAAAAAAAAAAATCCAAGTAATTAGCTACTGGTAGCTACTCAGAAGACTTATGGGAGCAAGATGTTTATCCTTCAAGAGAAGTTCCACTGTAACCAGTTACCTACATCTTGTGAACCTCAGCAGAAAGAGGTTGGGAAAATAGAAGAGATGAGTAATGCTACTTTACTGTTGCTTTTTGTTGCCCTTGTCCAGCATTATTTTCAGGTTTGCCAAAACAGTGTTTCCCAGCAACTCAGCATAAATGTACCTGTTACACTGATGTTGTTCTGGCTGACCAACCTAAACTGAGACTACATCCCTGGGGAGATAGCAGAGATGGTTCACAGTTGCAGGAATAAGGTGACAAAAGCAGTTTTCTTCCTACAGGTAGACCTTCTGGGTGAAGATGACTTGCTAATGCTACAAGGGCCACAATGAGCATTTTGCAGATTGCAGCAGGGAACTGGAATTCTTTACATGTGAGTAATGCAAGGCAGGGAAAAAAGAATAATTTCCAACCTCAAGCCAATTATTTGTCCTGTCAGAATCCCCCCGGTCAGAAAGATGGAAGTTCCCATGGCCATGCCACCTCTGAGATGTTTTGGAGCAACCTCCCCGATATACAGAGGCTGCACACAGATCCCAATACCTGCAAGTAAACAGAAAAACATTTTCCCATTAATAGATTTTGCTTTCAAAAGTGTTAGTGAACCAAAACGTGTAGGAAATCAGACTGAGCTAATTTTCTATTAATTCACCTGCCTTCAGATTCAAAGTTAGACTACAGAAAATTTTTGTCATCCTATCTACAAAGCAGCATAAAATCACATATCATAATACCTAAATAATCAGCAGTAACAATAATTTATCATTGACTGAAAGTAGGAATAGGAAATCATTCACCTGAATTTATGCCAATCAAAAACCTTCCAGCAATCAGTAACTCAAACAATCCTGTAGGAAAACTGATCCCCATTAAAATGGAGGCCAGTATTGCTATAATATTATTCATCAAAAGAGCTCCTTTCCTAGAGATAAGACAAAACAAAACAAAACAAAAACAAAACCAACCAAACATTAAGGAAATCTGCAATACCATGTTTTTTAAAGTTTTCCTTTCTGGTAAGATTCAAGAAAATGGGCTTTATACTGAAGAAATGTGCTACTCACTGGAAATCCAGGTATCTGATACAGCTATTTACTTGTATTTAAAGAAAGTCTAAACATAAGGATAATGCATAAATATGACAGAAATGCCTGGCAAGGCAGGGGTGGGGTTTTGTTCATTTACGCTGTAGCTATATAGGACGTGCATGAAGTGCTACAGATTACACAGCATGCCATTACTGGCGTGAAGGCTGCAAATGCACATGGGGGACCTGAGTTTCCCACCATACAGTATGTGGACACTCCTACTAAGATTTCCATAAACACAATGGAAAGACTAGACTCGAAGGCTATAAATCAGGGCTTATCTTTTAAAATTACTTTGGTACAAACTGAAAAAATCTACTAGAAAACTCTGCTTTGAAGTGAAAAACATTTATAATCACCCAAGGTACGTTTTCTCACACTATTTTTCCATTTATTTACTTTATATTCCAATAACAAAGTAGGAAAAGAAAACATGCTGCTATATGCCTGCTGCTGTAACTCACCTGCCTAGCCGGATCGCCATGCTGCCTCCAATAAGGGCTCCACACAGGCCGCCAAGTGAAAATATGGAAGCAATGACAGACCAAAGAAAAGTCAGCAAATTTGGATTTAGCTGCTTGTGATAACGATGAGTCCAGGTTTCATTTAAGAACCTGTGTATATGCTGCAGTAGAAAAGAACGATGAATGCGCAGCATTACGTGTAGCCCTACAGCACAGCACTACAAATAACTTGCACCTCAATCCTGAAAAGCAATTCTAGGAGCTCATGTATGCTGCTAAGATATCATCTTAGTTGTATTATAGTAAAAATACCAGTAACTAGCGGAATCTTCCTTGACCACAATGCCACTGTCTATCCCCCATACATCTCTAGGACTACTGAGCAGCTTTGCTTTGGCAGCTTACCTCAGGAGTGGCTGCGTTCTACCAGGAGAAATGAAACCTTTCCATATGGAAGAGCTCTGAGGTCTTTCTGAATGGGGCAGGGACAGGGTGGGTGGGTAGGTCCCACTGTTTTTTAGGAACATGTCAGAGCACGGATGTCTCACACAAGCTAAAAAATTTTACTGTCCAGGAGACTTATTCTGACACTTGATTTAAATCTTCCTGCCTTTGTGCAATCCAACAGTAAAATCCCTTTCCGCAACGCTAATATTCCTCCACCTTTCTTATAATACTCATGTGTCAGAGCTTTTAAAGTGTTATTCTACATGCTTGGTTTCATAAAATTTGTCTTTGCAAACTCCTGAACTGACATTTATCTGCAATTAGAAGCTTCTGCTCTTTTCCAGCAGAGACTTAATAGAAGAACAAACTTGGACAATCCCTCTGTTTTCAGTATATTACATGTTCTTCACAAAGAGCTTATTTTAACTGTTGTCAAAAGCATACAATGTTGAAGCAAATTCAGTCGTCACAGCTTCACAAGAGAATAAATCAGCTGACAGCAGGAAATTATACCCATCGCTTTCACAAGACCATTTGCTGAGATCCTCCTGAGTCATCCACAAAATATGCAGAATCCTCAAGGCCATGGCAATGGATGTGAAAGTAACAAGCAGATGAAAATGCCTACAAGATACTCGGACGCTATAGATGCATCTTTCTGACTCTCTAAGATCTTTCTCAGTAAGCTGCCTTGTGATGGGACAACCATAACTATCCTTTCTCCCTGTTATCCAGTGACAGGATGTGGAAGAATGGTTCAAAGCTGCATCGGGAGAGGTTTAAGCTTGATATTAGGAGAAACAGGTGACATTTTACAGAAAGGGTGGTCAAACCCTGGAAAAGGCTTTCTAGAGAGGCAGCTGATGCCCCACGGCCGTCAGGGTTTACAAGACATTTGGCCAATGCCCTTAATAATGAGCTCTGAGTTAGCCCTGAAGTAGTCAGGCAGTTGGACCAGATGATCCTTGTAGTCCATTCCCACTGAAAATGTTCAGTTCTGTTCTATTTTATACTTAATGTGCTGGGATATTTTAGTCAAAAGTGCAACTGGAAAGTGTTACTTACTCATTCAGTTAAGCCTTCTAAAACAGACTTTATCAGAGGTATTTATGTGGAATATTTGGCATTTGATCTGGCATAGAATACCTCTGATGGGAGGCACTCACAAAGTCACATTACACCATTTTGGAAATCAGCAAGAATCCTTCACACACGAGGAAGCCTGCTTTGGTTCCCTCTGCAACCACAGTAAAAGTGTGTTTGGCCTCGCAACCAGATAGACAGGATACCTCCATTAATGGAAAAAGCCCTCTGAAGAAGAGATATTTTACCTGGGTGGGTGCGTTGATAATGGAAACATTATACCCATACTGAAAGGTCCCTCCAATTCCAACTGCACAAACAGCCAGAAACAAGGTCCAGCTAGGGAGCTAGAGAACAGAAGAGAGTAACAGGCATGAAAAGAGGTAGGTCCATGAACCCACATGCATATGATATCTATGAGAAGATCACGGTGAAATCTATCATGCATTTTGTTTTGAACGGTGAAAGTATTTGCATAGAAAACTGCAAGTGACACTTGCAGCAGTCACTTTGGCCACAATTACTAACTTCTTTTAGAGATGCAACAAGTACCCAGATTAAGTGTAGACAGCACAACAACTGCACTGCTGCCTCTAGTTTTTATTGAATACAACAGTACTAAAAATAACATCCAGTTCAAATGTTTAGCAACCCTTTCATTAAAATTAGGACCTGATTTCATCTCATAGTATCATTTTGTCTCACTTCAGCTGGACACGGCAATGTCTCCTATAAAGCACTGCTGTGATCAAATTTCCTCTTCCTTCACAGATACTTTACACATTTTTTTTCTGTAAGTCTTGTACTCCCTGAATTTCTCATTGTAAGGTATGTGCACTAGTGCTTCCTTAGTCTCATCTGTGGTTCCGTTTCCAGAAATGCTGAGCTATTCCCAATACCATACGGTATTCTGAAAGAGCTCTGTCCATCCTGAAGATCATTCACCAAAACTTCCCTCTTTCAGGACTGAGATTCAGAAGTTTATCTTATTAAAGTAAAACCTAATTAATATTTCCTTACAGTTTCCTGAGAAATAAGTGTTTCTTTGGATGACAACCAAAGCAATGAATTGAGACTAATGAATAATGGCTGCAAAAAGTTTGGTAGAAAAATTAAAACTAGAGGTGGTAAATATAGGAACTGCACACTCAGACATTTCTATTAACCAAATACTGTCAGTGTATTTTGTGTGCTTCATGGGAAGCTACAATAGACAGAAAACGAACAAACCTAGAATTATTAACATACATCGCATAACTTACATTTTGTTACAACAGCTCTGTTCTTCTTGCCCAAATCAGTCTGCTCGTTACACTAACATGTTGTGTCACATTGGAGTTTGGGCTCTGATCTCTTAAAGCACAGACAACATTTATCTGTCCTGTAAGTTACTTAACTCCCAACAGTTTATAAGCACTTTCACCTCATTTCAGAAACATGCCACAAAAAAAAAATTCAATGTACATTCAGTGGAAAACAGAAGAATCAGAAAAATATGCTCTTGCAGGTTACATTTTATAACACAGCTCAGCGTCTTACAGAAAACTTTATAAATCATCTAATGCATTTTTATTTAAAATCAAATATTAAACAATCAGAGAATTTCAAATTTGTGCAACGCTGTTAAAGCTACAAACTCTCTGCAGGACACATCCTCAGAGGCCAGGACAGCTGCTGCTTACCTTGCTGTGTGCGCTAGACCCTCTCAGCAGGGGCTGGTACTCCATGCTTAGTATGGGCTGAATTTGATTTCCTTTGCAAAATTTAGTAAACTACGCTACAGAAATAAAAGGTGCCGAAGAAATTAAGTTATTATTGTATTTAAACACAGATTTTGCCTTCTTTCTCTAGACACTGGGATTCTTTTCAATGTTTCGCGACTTTATGACACAAAAGTCCAGCTTTCCTAAGATTTACAGGAGCTGCAGGCGTCTTTCCCATGCTTAACAGCCCAGCACACGCACTTCCTTCGCTGAAGCCAAAGCAGAACGCAAACCCTTCAGTCACGCTCTAGCTGCAGCTCGCACGCCTGAAGAACACGACGGGGCGATTACCTTGTGCTTCGGT